>KL275354.1:41030-51490 GCA_000699545.1 Podiceps cristatus
CTGTCTGTCTAGCGAAGAAAGAATAGCTATCCCTAGCGCACTATACCCTCTCGCTACAGAAGACGTCCCCAAATCATATATCACTTTAAAATAATTTTGGAGAACAAGTATGAGCCCCTCTATAGATAAAGAATTGATTTTAATTTCTTAAACTTTTGCTTACATCAGTCTCAGGAAGTGTACTTTAAATCAGCAAGCTATCTTAGGACTGGTCTGCATAATGGGCACATGCACATATGAACTGTTGTAACAGGCAACATGGGAGAAAACAGTGAAGAGGCAGCAGGACAGGCTGTAGTACAAGTGACCACCTGGATGACCAAAAGAGATCCAAGCCAGGAACATCTCAGACTGTTACATGAGTTACATATCTGACGACAATGTTCATTTAAGAAGCAAATAATCACTAGTAGGACGACAGACTTCTGGTCACTTTGCTCAGAGATGCAATAAGCAGGACTTATTACTGACTGTGCCATTGCTGGGGGGAAAAAAAAATTAACAGACTACAAAAATTGGCTTTATCTCATCTCCACTCCAAACTGCAGCATTTTGCTTTCCACGGGAGGCCTGAGGTTGACAGGCACCTCTGGAGATGATCTGGCCCAGCCCCCTGCCCAGAGCTGGGTCACCCACAGTAGGTTTGGGTGACCAGCAATCGGGTTTCAAATATCTCCAAGGATGGAAACTCCACAACCCCTCTGGCAACCTGCTTCTCCGGTTGATGGCCCTCACAGTGCAAAAAGCGTTTCCCATGTTTAAATGGAATTTCTTGCATTTCAGTGTGCCCACTGCCTCGTCACTGTACACTGCTGAGAAGAGCCTGGCTCCCTCTTCTTCAGTCCCCCAACCAGGTATCTGTACACACAGGTACAGTCGTGTGTCCCCCCCAGCTTTCTCCTCTCTAATATAAACAGCCTCAGCTCTCTCAGCCTCTCACTGGAAAAATGAATCCACTATTATAAAGAAGAGTGCTTCTGACGGTCTGATGCTCCATCGTATAGAGGCTAAAAGGAAGCACAAGGTTAAGCCAAGCAGAGGTATGATTAGCCAAAATCTGTTTCACTGGGCATCACAAAATATGGCAGCTGAAACGGAGTCAGTTCAAGATGCCCTTATCAGCTGGCCACAGTTTCCTTTCTCACAGCCGCCAGGCTGCGTGCCAGCTGCCTGAACAACAATGCAGCGACCGCGGGAGCTGGACCGGCCGAGGCCTTCGGCCGAGCACAGGCCGCGCACTGTTCGAATACAGCAGAGACTGCTGAGGCCCCCTGAGGGAGGACTAGCTGCTTGAACGGGCACTTGAACAGGACAGAGAGCAGCAAGGAGATAGATATGTTATTACCCAACTATAAATGGCTTTGGAAATCTTCCACGTGCTGCATCCCTGGTCTTTTTCACAGTGTAGAGAACTTGAAACATTTCTGCTTCAAAAATTAGCATGAATCCAGTTTTCCATCTATAGCAATTTAAATTCCACATTATCACAACAGTCGGGTTGTAACTTTTCAGTTTAATTTGATTAGTAACTTCAGGACTGTTCTAACTATATCGCTGCAGCCTTCTGAACTATGCAAGCAGGAAGATAACAGACCTTGGCACACCAGAAGGTCAGCAAGCCATAGCAAGGGTATACCCAGCAGAGAAACCTACAGCCTCTGCCACTTCACTAAGAATGTCAAGCTATCAACAGCACAAAATGATGTGAATTGACAATACAAGCTCCTCCTGTAAACAGATTTAAAATATATTTTTAAATAGAAAAAAAATGCATATAAGCCTCTTAAGTTTTCAGACGGTTTGTTGCATTTTAAAACTTCTTCGTTATCTGACAACCAATGCACCAATTACTCCACCCTGTTAGGACCAAAATGGAGAACAGCTTCCTGAACTCCCTCCCTGCGTTCACCTTTGTATCATTTTCAACGTAATGCTTGTTTTTGCTGAAACAACGCAAGGCAGTCTCAGGCTCTGCTCTCACGACAGCACACTGAGGCTACATAGCAGGATCTCCTTGAAGTTGTACGTCATTTGTGCAGTCCAGAATGCCTTCATGGTCAAACTATGTGCTCTAAGCTGGTCTGACCCTAAATTAATGTATAAAATTAAACCTCGGGTATAAAATAGTTTTTGGGGTTTTTTTGGTTTTTTTTTTTTTTTGTTAGGCCCCACTAATCACCCTACAGGTACAGCCTTCATCTCTTCACTAGAGCACTATGCACACAACATGCACATAACCACCCTATCTTCACATACAACCTCCATACAGACGTGCAGGCATGCACAGTTCTACCCAATTCCTATTTATAACATTATATGCTAACAAAAATACTGTCAAGTAGTTTTAAGTTAAATACCAAAGAACAAGAAAGTCTTCAAGTGTAAGCAGCTGTTACGTGCATAAAAGCATTGCTCTGTTTTTGACAGACACTGCCCTGGAACAGCGAGTGAACAAGCTTTCGACCTGAAGCTCGCGACTGCCACTTACCAGCTAATTCTGTCACAAGCCTGCACCGAAAACATGCTTGATCAGCTATCACTAACCAATAATCTTCAGAAGCTGGAAGGAGTTTACAAGGACCTCGTGAGACCTAAAATTACTTTTTCAGAAGGCCACAAAGATGAGCATTAGTCCAAGGGTATAACAAGTAAGTCACAAATATGAAAGATAAAAAGGGTATAATAAATAACAATTACTCCATTTAGTAGTAGCTGGAAAATCAAGTAACTTCGCTGTTCTGTATGCTGAAAAATACTGCTTTCAATGTATTATTTCCTTACTGTAGCATGAAAAAATGTGCCAATGATTAAAAGAACTTATACTGATATATTCACAGTAAGTTTATTTCCAAAACATACTTAAACAGTCATGCCCTTGCTGTATGGTAACAAAATACAGCAGCACAAGAGACAGGGAGCCCCACGAGCACCCACTGAAGCATTAACTAACCAACCCACTCACAATAGTTCAAAACTGAATTTTGAACTGAAAAAAAGTGCTGCCTTTGTAGAAGAGCTCTCCAAAGAGCCTAATGAAAACCAAATCTAGTTTCTGGATGGGGAGGATGAAACTTTTGCTCTGTACAGAGTATCCTTTTCCTTTCAAGAAAACGTTTCCTTTCTGCTGCAGCAGAAAACCTTCATTTAAGCTACAAAGTTAAGTGTAGCTTACTAGCTACACATATACTACATACATACCTACAGGTACATACATACATACCAGCACTCGCTACAGGAAAACAGGGTAGCAACTACAAGGATAGCATTTTGCAAAATTCCAATAGTAACCTAGCCTGTTCAAGCCAAAAGCTGTCAGGTATTAACCAGGATGGTCTAAACACCACAAATGAATTAGAAATATCACGAACACAGGTTAACATCACAAAAGAGAACAATATGCTGCCTATTTATTTGCAGGAAACGGCTGGCAAACTATTCAGAAATTAAGCATCATCTAGAAAAAGGGAAAACAAACACCCAGTCAAGGTTACTGATACAACTAACCCAGAGATGCGAGGAGGACTGCTGTTCAGACAGTCCTATGACTTGGCAGGACATCACTTCCAAAGAATTTCAGTCCAAGAGGCCACTGGCAAGGGAAGACAGCTCTTCCTCTCGAGCTGTACAGCTATGATGAGGAAAGTCCCGCTTGATTTTTGGGCGGTACTGAATCAAGGCCATTGTGCCTAGGACAGACAGCACAGCACATCAAAGCAGCAGAATGATCAGAAAGTCATTGATACCACTAACAGGAAAAAAATAATGTAATGACCCGCAGTGCACTGAAATTACCAGTGTGCACAAAATACGAGGCTACAGGTTACTAACATCCGAAACAATAACAACTTGAAAACTAACTGCAGTTGCACAGTCAAAACTGACGGGGAAAAAAGCAAGAACAAACCAACCCAGAATTTCATAGAGCTACCCTAGCGCACAAGGGAACAGTGAGGAAACAGGAGAACAGCGAAATAGTACTGAAAGTGCCCGCATCAGGCCAAGCCTGTGAAGCAGAAGGAATGCTGGACCTGGCACAAGGGGATGTGGCTGCACAGGGACCCCCCTCACCACCAGCAGCCAGCACCAAACAGAAGCTGCAGCGCAGGGCTCATCACAGCAGATGCCTGCCTGGCTACGTCTTCAGAAACAACCAATAATGTCTTTTGTGCTAATAAAACTCTAGAGTAATGGATAGGGACAGCAAGTAAGTATAAGAAATCTAGCTAGTAGGTTGGTTTTGAAGCTTTGGGGAGAGAGGAGGGCAGACATGGGGGTGGGGGTGGAGATCAGTTTTCATTTAGAGAAAAAACTTTTTTCCTTGTGCATGTTACATGGGATCACACAGGGGGTTGACCAGCAAAGCTTCTGTATAAAACTGTCACAAGGAAGATCCTCAGGAGGCCAAAACAATGCATTTCTGATGGCAAGAACTTGAGCCTCACACTGAACATGGCAGAACAAAGGAAAAAAATGTTAAGAAAGAAAAAAATACACAGCAATGAAAGATTTCTTAAACTGTTTTCAAATTTTCATGGACAAATTTTGGGATAATCAGTCCCTAAGTGTTGAACTACGGCTGTAGTTTGGCAAACACTTTAAGCTGGCATAAATTTGCATTGCTGCTGAAAGAGAGTCTCACCATCTGCCAGTCCCCTGTGCCAGCACAAACATCCGAACACTGAACCAGGAGCACTTCTTTTGCCAGTTTATATTTCAGATGGATCAGTTCCCCAAACCAGTTCACAGGATGGCCATGTAAATACTTGTGCTGGCAAAGAAGAGTGACTACTTCTCCAGCAGCGCCAGCCAAAAGCGTTCACTGAACTACAGCCTAAGACACAGGGATATAGAGAAGCTCCTACCAGTCACAGGTGGTGCTCCCCACCCTCAGAAACACTGTATTCATACCACACTTCAAAGTTCCAATCATCACACAGTTGCCCTTCAGAAACTAGTATAGCTTCATAATTTTCTTTAGCGGGAGAACTTGCCAGAATCTCAATGTTCACATTTTAATTCTCACTGGCCACAAACAAGTATCCTTTCTGGATGTTGGGCTTCTTAATCAGATGATCATTAGCATTAGAGACAACAGACAGCCTTTTGATCATCTGTTCTGTCTGGAACCCAAAATGCTTGTACATGAGGAACAGTAAATGAAACTGTACTCATTGCATGTCAGGGCTCTACCCCAATGGGAATATAAAAACTGCCCACCACCCCAAGTGTCATGGATCACCAGACAACCCTTCATTTAACAGCAGATATGTCTAGAAGAAAACGCCACTGCCAACAGAAAGACCACTGTCAGGAAAAGAATCAATAAGGATGAGCACTGGTCATATTCTAGCAAGGTCAAGCAATTCAAATGATTATTGGGAGACAGAGAGACCTAGTCACTCACGCTTTCCCACAACTAAGTGGCAAATTCAGACCCATACAGTCATCCATTAGAAGCCAATTAGATCAGTAAGTCTTCTACCAAGAAAGAAATTCAAGGCGTAATGGTGAAAAAATCCACTGGATGATAGAGACGGATCTCTGTAACTGGGCATGCCACAAGCAAACTGAGGGCAAGTCCCCTGCTTTACCGATGTTCCTCATCCCAGATCCCCACTGCAGCCCTTGGCTCCTCCCGTGACAGCGAGACTCACCGGAGCTGCAGCAGAGCCCTGCGCCTGCCGCTGTGCTCACTTTTCTTCTACCAGCACTTTGCCACCATCATCACTTTCCAGTACCTGCTTGGTTGCCAAGTCCTTATTATCCACCTCTTGTTTTCATCTGTCTTCTCATTGCCACACACACACTCATGGTTGTATTTTGCAAAATAAGATACAGCAAAAAGAACATCCAGAAATCTTGCTCAGGTGTCTTGTATGCTATTTTAAACAGCACTTGCAAAACTCAGACTTAAAACTATCCTCCTCCCATGTTCCCTCTGCCTCCTCTCAGTGCTATCACTGCTGACAGCTTCAGCTCTATCAGCTGATTACTGCTCCTTAGTTACATTTCTCTTTCCTTGGTAACATTCATCCAACATGTTTGTAGGAAAGCTGCTACATACATAAAAGGCCAGAGCAGAGTGCCTCTTCTTTCCAGTTTAAAGAAAAGCTAACAGCAGGGTACGAGAAATCCACTCACCCTTAGAGGATTATTTTCTACAGGAGCATTACTAACTTTGAAAGAAGCTATTTTAACAGGGAACAGTCAGACTAGTCCGAATCCAGAGCCCTCTAGGTCTTCAGAAAACTCCAGGATGCTCCAGTGCACAGCATCGTATTGAAAACTGATGAGCATCCAGGGAATTATAAGCAGCAGCTAAAAGTACTTACAATTAGGTCAGTGTATTTTGAGATTGGAGGCGGGGAGAGGGTAACAGATAAGCAATTATGTAACTCAGTAATTCCAAGAAAAATCACAGAAACAGGCTTGGACAATGTGCAGTCAATAAAGCAAATTTTTAAGCCACGGGTGGCTGAGAAGCAGCGGGTGCCACTGGCCTACTGGTAGAGAGAAGGGAGCACTAAAATGCAGCAATTGGAACTGATGGTCTGGCAGGTTACGAGGAGTGGGAATGAAGCAAAAACTAAAGGGATGTAACAGGGACTATCAAACCACCTATTCAATCTCTTACCAATAAAAGGCACAGGGTAGGGTCAGGAGATGGGTGGCACTGGGTGTGATGGGGGCACAAGCAGGAACAGCTGATAGATCAGATGGTCATTTATATGGTGATTATTAGGAACAAAGTCCACAACTGGGGTCTCCCAATATTACTGCAGTACCATCAAAGGACGCAAACTTCCCATTTGCATGAAATTTTAGATGATCAGCAAAGTTCACAACAGGGGTAAAAGAAACCTAGCAAAAAAACCCAACTAACCAACCGAAAAACAACACATAAGGCTGCCCCCTCCCTTAATCCTTTCTCAGCCTCTGTGTGGGAAAGGAGGAAAAACATTCTCACCTGGGTGAGATTCAGGCGGATTTCATTCCCTGACTTTGATGAGCAGGTTTACACCTCTCCACTGGCTACCTAAGACAGGATGGGCAGGAAACAGAAATACGTGCACGTACTACGTGCACGTACAAGTGCGGTAACTGATAACAGAAAAGTAAAAAGAGAATTATTTGGGGAGGAGATGGAAGAAGAAAAGCCTAGAAAATAACAGGAAGTAGGAGAAAGACATTACAGCTCATGTATGCAAGTATGTGCCACCATCTGCTAGAGAAAAGAAGGAAGCAGAGTCTGGAAAGAAAGAGACTAAGAGAACAAAAGCAAGGAATGCAGTGAGTCAGGACTTTTGAGATGAGTAAATAGTTAGCCATTCTCTCATAACTGCTGCTGTGCTGTCCACCCACCTCAAAGGCAGATGGCTAGTTTATACCTACTGCTATATAGACATCTTTCAGGCTGGAGAGTAATCTACTGATGGTCAGGTCTAAGCAAAATCACATCTGTTTAAGCAGATCATTTTTAGGTAGCCCAGTTGTCTAGAAAATTCCCTAACAGAGACTTCCAAATATAAAATCTCAGGTTTCTCACATTTAACATTTTACCTTATTTCATGTCCTTTACCTTAGAGACCAGCCTTAGTGAATGTAAATCAGTTTAAAATAGATTCCATTAAAACAACGTAGCCTTTTCCCAGATAGACAGTTGTACAGGCTAAAAGATTCAGGGAATACATCTCAAGACTCGTGTCTTTTCCTCTTTCTATGTCCTGCTTCTAGACACTTTGTAGAAGTGATGGCAAGTTCAATGCCAACATCAACAAGTATAAAAGTTAAGCCTTAACTAAATTTGAAGCGATAATCTAGGTAACATCTCTTCCATTTTATCTACAGCTATTTTTCCCCAACATCAAAAAACAATTAGCCTTGATCAACAGCATCACTGAAACCTTTTATCAATAATCCATTCATATCTGTAAAAGTAACCAGCTGCTAAAGCACAGAGAATAAAACTCCAAGATTTTTAGGTATATTTAGTTAGCAAAACATTTTTTGAAGACCCAGTAATAGAGGGTAGGAATTTCAGCACACTGTGGAGTGAATTTTCACTCCACAGTGTGCTGAAATTCCATTTATCATTCATTCTCTCTAATAGGATATACTTGTTTACAGAGCTCGAACTGGATCTCGTAAAGGTTAAAGATTCAATAAAAGCTCCTGTGACATAATCTCAACCCTTGCACAACATTCAAAAACAAAGCCAGTTTTCTAAGAAGACACTGCAGTGAACCCAACAACAATATTTTAAATAACTGGCTACAAGTGGTTTGTTTTTTTTCTCTTGTTTTTCATGTAAGGTTAAAAAAAAAAAAAAAAGAAACGGCTTAAAAAAAAACCAACAAAACAATACACCATTAGAACTGTTAATAAAAAAAATCACCTTCTCCTCAAACCTGCAACACTGCACATTCGATTTCTCAGTAAGTGACTTTTTGAGGAAACACAAACTCCTAGACTTCACCACCCCAGATCTCCTCAGCGTAGCTACAACCCTGACATTCATCAGCACAGACACATTCTAGCAGGTCCCCTCTTGCATGAGGTGCCGTACCAAACTGTAATCATTTCATACTGTGCCAACCCATCACGTCCTGTCGCTAGCGTTGGTAGTGTTTTAGAGAGGGCAGGGGGATCCCCCAGGGCTGGAATTCTTTTGCTGGTTCAGATGCTGGGGAATTACAAATCTCACCAGTGATGCTGAAAATTGGTTTATTTACCACCTTCAGTAAAACGGTACTCTAAGTTCTCCACACACCAACTACGTGAGCCACAGTATTGCAACGTATGCACAAAGGAGTAGTAAAATTATTCCGTAACAGCTCAGTCAATGTGTACATTTCCATGCATTTTGATTCTATTACTTGAAATGAAACCACTAAGAATAAATATTACATATGGATCATTCCTTTTTAAAAGTCTTTGCTGCAAATGCAAATCCAACATACCCATCAAGATGTGAAAGCAGACTGTATCTGACTAAATGAACTAAGCAGCTGCCACCACGCAAAGTGCACTGAGAGAAAGGCACCAGAGTAACCTGCTGCAGCTATTTCACTACCTCCGCTGCGCACCCATCCACACTGCCAAGAACAAGTAGTATACTGGGACTCTTGCAGCGACGCCATCAAACCTCGATTTAGGAAAGGCGGTGACAACAAGCAAAGAAGAAATTACTTCAGATAACCAAGAGGTGTCTCTGTGTTTATTTTACCTTCCCTTTCCCCCACTCCTCTAGGCAGCCAAGAGCCCTGAAGGGATGTGCGGAAGTTTCCACTGCTGGACGGCTCCCCCCCCCGAAAAAACTTCAACTGAACTTACTGTGACATTAATGGCAGAGGAAAGGTGACATTCTCCATGGACAAAAAAGAGAGAAGGTGAAAGTCACATCGCTCCTATCCCTGCTGACTTTACGAATAAGCATTCCCAAACGCTGACAAACACCACGTTTCAACAGATCAAACTCTTCCACTGACTTGCCCATTCCTTCTCACCAACTTCTGTTTATTCAGCTCAGGGGTGAATCTGTGAGACTGACTGGCAGTTTTCATTCTGCTCTTGCTGACACTTTAGGGAACTGAGCTTTCCTGCAGCACTACAAGCACTAACTTTTGTGGGGAGGTAAGCAAGGGCACACGAGAAGACAGAAAGTAATGCATTTCCGTACCCCCAAGGAGTATGGAAATGCCCCTTTACTGATCCGATTCCTGCACCTGTTCTGAGCTCCCAAATACAGAGGAATTTCAGCAGTAACTGAAAACCACGTGGGGCTAAACAATCTTCATTGCTTTGCTGTTGCTCCACAAAAACTGCAGCACGGAGAGATTTTTCCCCGTCTTTCACCATTAGCAAAACTACTACTTCGAAACGTAAGACACAGCAGTCCAGGAATCACACGCAGGTGATTCAGGATGACAATTCCAAAAAAGCCTTTTCCTAAAGCCCTGGCACCTGTTATTTACAGAAGCACACTGCTGCACATAAAACCAGAAGTGGTATTCCCCTTCACTGCATAAAATTGAAACCCAGCAAAGCCACAGATATTTTTAGAGTGCAAGTTGGAACTAACAGGGCCTTAAAAAGATTTAGGACTGTATGAAAGATAAGTTGACTTAGAAAAGTCCAAGTTACAGGGATCTAAGAGGAGTCCAGACCACCTTCCCTTTAAAATGTTTTAGCACAGCACTGGTTCAACTAAAGGTACACAAAGACTGCATTTAATAATAATAAAAAAAATAAAAAAAAAAAAAAAGAGAGAAAGAAAAACTCCCACCCACTTTTCTTTATCACGGGAGTTTGAATTTCCCGTGCCCCAAACAAATCCAAGGCTGTTTTTTGCCTTGCAGTTTCTCCCCTCCTCCCTCCCGCAGCTTCCTACCAGCTGAGATTCTGCAGCTGCAGCAACAACAGTCTGTCTGTGACAGCGCAACCGCCACGGCGGGGGGGGT
>JMFS01081813.1:0-15434 GCA_000699545.1 Podiceps cristatus
TCTATGGTATGCAATACTCTCTTTGGACAGTGTAGATCAACCTGCACAGCAAAGCTTGGGAAGCTGCAAGATGTCCTTTATCGTTCGGCAGCAGTGAACAGCAGCAGCGTGCTGTCACCTTGTTTTGCATACTAAATCCAAAACAAAGGAGCTGCTGAAGACAGAACTAGCTCCGTCCTGGAGGACAGAAAGTTATGAGCTAAATACTAATTCATCAACAATTGTACACATTCTTAAAACAGTTAAACCCAGATCCATAAGAAATATTAATTGATATTATCAATATTACCTCTTATTGTCAAACAAGCCTTCTAACTGATAGGACCACCCTCAAGGTAGGAATATCTGAACTGATTGTTAATTGGTCCCTGAACCACCAGTTTTCAGCTAAATTAACACAGCTGAAACTATATATTAATGTAAGCCGAAGCTGGTTTGCCTTAATGGCAGGGCATAATATTTGCAGTAGCTCAAGAGCTCAGCATCAATCACGTATCCAGAGGGATGAATTGTCCAATGGGAGCGATAATGCCTGATGCAGGCGCTGGGCAGTGTGAGGCCACTATTAATGGCCGGTGGCCAGGCTCATGCAGTTTACCGAGACAGTATTTCCCACTACTGCTGCTGGAGGCCAAGCACTGTGGCAGGCACCACTGCTCTCTCTCAGCTGGCATTTCTAGCATTTTCATAATGTTCATTTGCTGCTCCTTCTATTACACTCCAGTTCCCATGCCACCATAGGCTTGCAAGGATCTAAGGATTAATTTATAGATTTAATTGTTAAAAGGATTGTACAGTTTGATTCAAACTAGCATCCTCTTAAACTTGAAAATTCCCCAGCATGTAATTTTTATGTCCAGATAAACATATATATTTACAGCATTGTTTGTGTTTTCCTGAAAATACATAGAATTAATAATTAGCATAAGTGTGATTTTAAACAACGAATCTTCATTGGTGGTTCACAGATAGTGTATATACTTCAAGAGAAAGTCAGGATGGGAAAAATTTATCCTTTTCTAATAAAACAATGCATTTCATAAGTGGTAGAATTAATTCCATTTGATGTATAAGCTTCAAACAAAAGCCTGCAAAATGTGGCTTGATAATTACTATCATCCTGTGGTTCTCACACTATTCAAAATTAATATCTCTCTTCTCCTCCCAAGAGACCAAACTAAACAAAAATATGGTCAAACAGGGAGTATTACAACATTTTTTGAAAGACCATGACACTTCAGTTGCTTTAACTAGTCTGTCAGAAAAACAGAAACAATGTTGTAGTGAGAGGGATATGGATGAGATATGCACTTGAGATGTTAGAAGAACACAGCCTTCCAAAACGCTGTAATGTATTTAAAAGACAGATGCTTAATCTAATCCAGTAATTTACATAAAACCTTCAAGGCATTATTTCATTATAGAACTGTTTTCTTTCACTTTTCAAGGTGTATATGTACCTGTTATACCTACCTCTCCTGCTAGCTTTTTAGAGCAGGAATAGAATTTTTATTTTAATTTGTTCAGTGCTTAGGACTAGGAGGTCAATATGTGACAGGATTTCTAGCTAATACTAACTAATCTTATCTAATTTGAGGTCCAGCCACTTGCTAAGATCTCTAAATATCAGTCATCATTTATACAAAATCCCCTGTAATATAATGCCATAAATATTGCTCCATTAGCAAAGCTGAAGGTCCTGCTTTATTCAATAAGGAAACAGAAAGTTGAGTGCTCAAGAAAGTGTGCCTTTTCTCATCCAAAATGGTGTGATATAAGACAGGCATAATAACTGTTCAATGTTTGTCTTAATGCTTTACAAATACTTGTTATGGGAAATAAAAAATACTTAGAGCATTTGATGTGCTTTTAATAAAGTCAAACTGTTTTATGATATTAACTCTTTTATGTCATTGTCCTACTTCCAAGAAAACCCAACATGTTTGTATGAATAAACAAGAATTCTATTAAAATTATGCCAAGAATTCTAGCACATTTGTTTTTAGCAGCTTTACTGTCTATCCTCTCTAAGGGCAGTAGCTGAGGTACTGAACTCAGCCCCTTCATTTCCTATGCTGCTGCAAGCTGAGTTTGCCTTAGATTTCATCGTGCAACAGATCAAAGGAAGGAACCAGAATTTACAAGTTTGAATAGTCAGAAGAAAAATAAAGCTCTTTAGGCACTCTATGATGCTTCTCATCGGGTCTCATGTGTAGATCAAGGTTTCTCAAGAGCTTTCCGAATCAGTCCTCTTCCACTGCCAATAATGCTTTTCCTTGAGCCTTCTGTATATGTACAGAGGTGCCAGGAAACCTTGTAGGTGAAGACTGAGGTAAAGGCGGCACTGACTGCATCAGCCATATCTTTACCTGCTGTCACTAAATCATTCACAGCACTCAGTAGTAAGCCTACATTTTTCTTTTTCATTCTTTTACTACTAATGTAGCCACAGAAGCTCTTCATGTTACATCCCTTTAAAGTCTCATCTCCAGCTGAGCTTGGCTTTCCTAACACCATTCCTGTATGCCCAGGCAATATGTTGCTACCCTGCTATTTGTAGCCTGCCCTCATGTCCACCTCCTGTGTACAGCCTTTTTGCATTACAGCTCAGTCATGAATTCCCTGCTTAGCCACGTTTTGTATGTCTATCCATTTTCCTGACCATTGGGATGGACAATTCTTGCACGAGGATGATATTGTCCTTAAAGACCTGTCAGCTGTCCTAAGAACCTTCACTTCCATCAGGTCCCACCTGCAGGTTTTCTGAAAAGCTCAAATCCGCTCTCCAGAACTGTAGGGTCTGTACTCTGCTACTTGCTTTCCTCTCTCCCTTTAGCATCTTGTACTTCTTTACTTCATAGCTGTTGCAGCCACAGCTCTCCCTCTTTGTCTCATCCCTAATCAGTTCTTCCTTGTTTGTGAATAACAGGTACAGTAAAGCTTCACTCCTGGTTGGCCCGTCAGCTCTTGTGTTAAGAAGTTGCCCCCAATACTCTCTAGAAAGCTCTTGGATTATAGGAATCCAACTGTGTTGCCCTCCCAGGATGTGTCAGGCAGTCTTCCATAAGAATAAGGGTCTATGATCAGGAGACTTCTTCAAGCTGCTTATAGATGACTTTGTTGTTTGATGCTCCCTGCTGCCCCAGATCAGTTGGCTGCTCCCACCCGCGGGAATTCCGATGGGTCAAGATATGCTAATTATTAATCCACTTCTATTTTTTTGACTCTACAGAAGCTGTAAACAAGTTGTTCTCTTGTATTTCTTTTAGCAAGCCAAAAAAGATATGATACTTCATATTTCAGCACAATTTGTGTGTGTGTGTTTCACCTTGCACCTTAAAACACTTGGCTTCTCTCACAATAAGCTTCTTTCTGTCAGTGGTATCCTTTTTAACTGCAGGTATTTCATACATAGAGGTCTGGTCTTCCTGGCACACATGAGTAATCTTGAGGCAGTGGAAGTGCTGAAAGCTGTGTAATGGTATCCCAGACTTGATAGGTCCCAGGATAGAGCCCAATAAATTGTAACCTGCAGTTTATGAAAGGTGGAGCAAGAAATTAACACATTATTTTTCAGACTCTTAGTTGAGGATAAGGGAAATCTAACATATAGTATTGCTACGATATGTAGCAAAATGTCTGTCAAACTACAGATGTATTTTCCTCATCCATGCAACTCCAAAAGAGCTGAGGTAAAGAAATACCAAAAAAAAGCCATTTACAGCTTTCTGCTACTTTTTGTTCATGCTACAAAGCACACAAATAAAGTACCATACAGGTAAGTGCCACTCACTATCATTTTGCCTGTCAGATGTTTACCTGCAGACAGATACAGAGCACTGCTAAAAATAGCATGCATTTTGCAGGGAAGTAACGCTTTAATCTGAAGGTTTAGTAATGTGAACTGAATCTGCATGTATTATGTATGAATCTGTTTTACCGTGCAAAGAGTGGAATTACATCTTGAAAAGGTAAGATGGTAGTTTCATGTTTGACAAACCTCAGCCTTTTCACTGGATTTAGATCTATTTTTTCCAGGTAAGGCAATTATAATAAAACTGCTTATTACCAGTTTTATTGAAATTAAAACATCCAGAGTGCTAGAGACACTATTAATTTGTTTGTTATTGCTCCTTATCAATTGTACAAGTCTTCCACATGCTTCTACACAGATACATATCTGTGATAACAAACTTGGACGCGTTGCCATCTTCAATTCCTTTGCCTTTTATAAAGTCGCAGCTTCCACTGCTCAAGTGAGCAGTAGTGTTCAAATACTTTGCTATAGTACGCACCATACCAGACTTGCTTGGGGTGACAGCCCCCACAATCAGCAGCTGTAGCACAGATCAGCCCCTCCTAATGGTCTTTGCAAAAAGCTGTGACAAATGACACAGAGCAAAATGCAAGCCAGTGAGTTGTCAGTGAGTAATATGCATCCACATGCTTTATCCAGGTGCAAGGGTCAGTAATCCACTGCAGTGTTCCTAAAAGGAACAGTGATGTCCCTTTTCCATCCATTAATAACTCCTATAAAACAGTGTGAATAAAATAGGATTTTGTGGATGAACTAAATCAATTACAGTTAAAAGTCTCTCCTTTACTCAAATAATCTTTTGTTTTTATAGTTGTGAAAACAAGACTCAGGTCTGAACTGTTTACAGTGATTGGAAGCTAAGAGGTGATTTTTAAAATCACAAACTGGTGTCACCATAAATTGCCTAAATCCCATTTTTTAAAACAGATGACTTTGACAATTGTGAAGTATGAGTCCCACCTCTTAGTTCAAGATTCAGTTCTCCAATTTAGGGTGAAATAAATGTCCTGACCATGATACCTTGAAAGGACAAAACCTTTAAAACAGTCTAGTCTCCCATGGTTGTTTAAAGATACACTGGGACTCTCTTTCCTGTACATTTAGCTTAAGGTTACTCTTCCACTGGAAAGCTTTCTGACAAAAGCACTAATTACAGATCCTTTCTTGCTTACAAGTTTATTAATTCTGGGAAATCTAAAACCACTGGGGTATCATAGTCCTCCTCAAGCATAAATATGCCACAAACTGAGTAATAGCACATCTATTATGATACAGGCACCCACATGTGTTTGAAAAGAGATTGTAAATTTCAGATAAAATTAATAAGAGTTATTTTCCTGAGAGAAAAAAGAATCAGTCATCATTCACAAAACTTTAACAATAATTCTTAATGAAAACCATTAATCCAAACATGTAATTAGTTGAAGTGATGTAAATGAAAGATGTTTCACAATATGAAGAATAAAGACTGTAACAGTGAAAAATTGTACCCAATGCTTTCAAAATAGACTAGCTTCCTAACAAGATTTTTCGCTTCTTTTGTCTTCTTTTTAATAGTATTCATATTTAGAAGGGGGAGAAGACAGCAAGAACAAGCTATAACATTTCCTGATGATAAAGACCCCCAAGCAAAAAGAGCAACAACATCAACCAATACCGAAGAAAATAGCTTGGAGAACATTATGACACCTCAGCAGACATTTGCATTACATCAGCTGTCTGTACTGCTGGGAGATTCTACATTACAACTAGGGATTACTGAGTAGTGAATGAGCATGATGTGATACTCATCCTCAATAGGAGATTCTCTGAGGCACATCACAACAGCCTCGATGTCTTGGTTGCATTGGAAAGAAAGATGACCATTTGGTCTAATGGTGAACAGTCCAGTTTCCTTCCCACATGGAAATGACTTGGAATCACTCAGGGACTGGTATTTCTATCCCATTGTGTAGCCTCACCCCAGGGCGCTCCAGTCCTCAATATATCTCTTAGCCTATCTGAATTTAGAAAACAAAAACAAAAACATTCTTCTGGTTAGTTAGTAATTTCATTTGTTGGGTATTTACAGTGTCTAAAGCTTGATGGTACTGAAGAACTTTTCTTTGATGGAAATTTTCCATAGAAAAGTTGTGCAGAAAAGTAGAGAGTAAAGTAAGTATAATTACTCTATCAAGTAAGTAAGTGGTCAATCTTCCTAGCAGCTGAAGCTCTAAAAATTTTGTTTCTTTCCTTTTCTACCAATAAAGAGAAAGTGCAACACTTGAACATATACCTTCAGGCACTGTTTTGTCCCCTTGGAAATACTTTCTTGTGAAAACTCTTGAATCTGATGTTCCATCTTGATGAAAGAAAACATAATTTCCAAGCTTTCATGGAATAGATTTCACTAGTTAAGAAATTTTAAAGAAAGTAATCGTAAGAAGTCAAATTTTAACAAATTTATATCTTTCCAGGACCTGAGTTTTATTCACATCCCTATTTATATCTATGTAACTCATTTGACAGCAGTAAAGCATGACATTTCTGATCAAGACAGCTAAATGGGAGAAGAATATGAGGCTTTCTAAGCTCTCCCTCATTTTTTTTTCTGATTTAGAGAGCTCTATATAGATTTCATTGGCTCTGAAAATTTTCAGTTCCTCATAAAAATTGATTTTATGCATAAGATTCCTTTGTTAGCCATCTATCTTTAATGTCTTCCAGTTTTCAAAATCTGAAACAACATTATACTGACCTATCTTGGGAACAAATGAACGTTTCTTAATGGGTTATATAAAACCCATTAAGAGAAATGCAACTGATAATGAAGACACCTGATGCTTAATAATTTGCAGATATTGGTGCTACAAAATTATGTCTGGAAGAAAATATTTTGGCTTTTTTATGCTAACATGCAATAATTGGAGAGATTAATGGTAATCAGTATGTTAGGAAGGCATTGAACCAGTTATGAAAACACTTGTAACGTGAAATACAATATAGCCTAAAGACCAAAGTATGCTTGTAAAACAATTACTTTAGCTTCTAAACAGTTCAAGATGATTTTGCTCAACCACTAGTATCTGAAAAGGAGCATGTATTACAGTTGGATTTGTGCTTTAAACTTCATTTTTGGTGTTTCTGTCACTTTTATTTTATATCAGTAGGAAAGATGCTAAGTTTGGCTAAAATATCTGCTCTTTTGGTGTAAATGATGGATATAATATGATTACTTCACTCAAAGCTTGAATCATGAAAGGACCTTTGTCTGATATAGCTTCACATAAGTGAGTCAAGGTGCATATTATATGCATGATCAAAAAGCAGCATGTCTGACTTTTGAAGGTCAGATCAGAGAGGGCAATAACAGAAGGGAAATTATTATGCATTATTTTACCATAGAAGAAAGAGAGTAATAAAGGTTATACGAGAGCAAAACTTTTAACAAGATTCATGATAAAATCCTATGATAATAATGATAATAATAACAATAATAATAATAAAAATCCAAAACAACCAAGATGATGCAATTCCTATATTGCCTTATATTTAAAATGAATCTCATGCAATGTTCACAGAAGACATGTACTATATATATTAATAGAGTGTAAAGCATTGGGGAATGTGAAAATCTGCATGGGCCACTTCTCTGTGTTTAGATTGTACTTTGGGATTTTTTTATGCCTGGATACAATACATGCAGACTTTGCTGTTGTCTCTGACAAAAAAATAGCATAAGCAAGCAATTTGATAAAAGGAGTTTTTAAAGGAACCTCAGAAAGAGGACTTATAAAATATTAAGCTTTACCCTGGGAATACTCTGTGTGAATTACTTAATGGTACAATGACCTGGATAAGACATAAGTCAAAAGAGGGCACTGTAATTAATCTACTCTCTTTTCCTGATTTTGTGATGACAAATGGCAGACTGGAAAGGGACTGTATTGAAGACCTGATTAGAGAATACTTGCTGATGTGAAAATCATGGGAAAAAGGAGTCTGAACTTGTCTGGTTTACATACCTGCACCAGGCCTTACTACAGAGAGCTGTGTTAGAAACTACATAGGTGGACAACAAACCAAGATGGTTCCAATACATAAAAACTGACAGGTAACTGTAAATAGCTAGCTGCATCCTAAAATTTCATGCAGGGCAATGTCAGGCAGAAAAAAGTTACAGTCACATCAAGCCAACAGAGGAGGTCAATATGCTGCAAGCAGGAGTGGTCAAAATATTTATACTGAAATGTTGATAAAAATACAGTTGATCCAAAAAATGGAACATTAGGGAAAAATCCCAAATTTAATTCTGGGAGAAAGGGATGTAGGAAGGGAGGGCTTTGTTAGAACATTTAATATCCTTCCTCTCCCTCTTTATTTTGTACTTGATTTCTACTTTCAGTCCCCACCTGGGGTGGTCCAATCTGTAGCATCATCAAGAGCCTTCTAAAGTCTGATTTCCACAACATTGTGTCGTAAGTCATCACACTTGTACAAAAAGCCTGTATGGTGATATTAAACCAGATTAGTGTGCACATGGAAGCAAAAGACATCATAGAGACTTCATCAAAGTGATATGCAAACATTTTCTCTTAAAATAAAGGGTTTGAATCTGCACGGATAATTTTTGCTGCTTCTCTGTTTTACTGCACACAAGAACACACACACACACACACAAAAGTCAATGCTTACATGTTAAGGAACCACAGAGGCTTACCTAAACAAATAATTGCTTGTGAAGTGCCCAAGAAGTAAGTTTCTTTCCTCCTTGTCTATATTTTTCATGGTCTGTGTTTGAGGATGTATATAAGCTTTCTTAAGTGAATAAACAAGACCTCACCTCTCTTAAACACTCAACAAACCTCTTACATAATTTATGATGGAAATATATTTTGTAAGCCTTTTTTTTTTGATGAATGTGACAGTTCATGAAAACAAGCTTTTAAACATTTTCTTACATTGTGCTATGTTTCTTAGTGAAAGTCAACTAAGCTTTCAGAGGGTGAAATAACATTTCTTTAAAAATGAAATTTAAGATTGTTTCATTGGTTACTGAAAATATGTTTTTCAAATTATTTGACCAAAACTAACTCCTTATGCATGCTTCTTTCATGATGTGTCAACATAATATCAATACCAGAAGAAATAACAGAAAACAATGAAGACATTGGGTATGTTTGATATCTTAAAAATGCTTCTATTCAGATTTAAGTTTTAAAAACATTACTGTAGCCTGCAGTTATACTACTAAAACATACCTTGGAGTCATGAATATTCTTATCAATGATGTTAAATCCAAAGGACAGTTATGTAAATGGATATGACATTATTTAAATCACCTAAGTGGAAACTTCCTACTAGTAGACATACAAAGAGAAACAGAAAGATCTTTTAAGAAAAAAAATCTGCAGATGTAAAGCAGAGATTGAAGTGGCGAAAATGTATACACTGAAAAATGTATTGTGAATGTTATTGCCAGAATAATTCAAGGAAATCTATGGTTTTAGATCAGCTGACACATCAGGCCCATAGATCATTGTGCTGTCTTTTACTACTTTGTTCTCTGTTCCCTGTTTTTAGCATCACTCCTGTTCCTACCACTAGGAGCTAAACACAGATCATATAATAGAGGGCTTTGGACTTTTACTAGTCTCAGCAAGGTTTGGTGGGCAATTCCCTTGAGCCTGTTAGTAGGTTCCTCTGACCAGCTGGTGGATTTGATAATTCAGGTGTTGATGTGATAACTTGTCTGGCTTTTTGTTAGGTCTGTATTTGCAGACAAGGTGATTCCAAAGTAGACAGCCAGAAGAGAGAGACATCCTTATTCCTTTGTGGTTTCAAATTATACTATATAACTGTAATTTCTCATAAGGCAGTTTTTGTGCCTGTTCATGTAAGAGTGGATTTGGACCCATAAATATCACATTAGCATTTTAGCCTAAAGATGATGGGGAAGATTTTCATAAGCTATTACATCCTGATTGTAACTAAGTTCAGCTTAAGTCCTTTTGTCTAGTACAGTTCTACTCAGGATGCAACTTTTGGATGAAACTCTAAAAACCTTCCTGTTCAATACTAATACTAAAAAATCTGAGTACAAACAAAGCTGTCATGCAACAACCTAAATGCAAGCAGTGCTATAATTAACTTGCTGTGGGAAGTGCATAAGTGAAAACAAAAGCGACAATGATTCACAGTGGTGACTCAAAACATAATATAAAACTTATAGTCATTTCTGTGGCATGGAATATAATTTTTAAAATGTTCAACTCCCACTAATATTCATATACAACTGGAAACTCAATGTTTCCAGGGCTTTTGATAGACCTGACCACACTGTCTTCAAATCAAGACCCAAAGATTGACTTTTTCCCCTCATATGTCCCAAGGTAAAGGACAACATGCTCCAAACCTGAGTACAGAATTGTCTGATGGGGCAGAATTCTCTTAAATAAAAGCTGTAAAAGCTTTGTTTCAGCATCCATCAAATACACCCAGAGAGACTGTAGAGGTCTAATAAAGTTACTTTTGATGTCTATGCTTATGAGAGCAGATAATGCTGCTCACACTTGGAAAACATTTTTTTTTATTCCAGGAAGTAGCATTTTTTTAAAAAAGAGAGGCACCTAAAACTGCAGTCCATGAAAAATCCTGGCAAATAGTGTTCCAAAGAGGCTGCACACTATATCTGTGCATTATGCACACCGGTTGGTGGATTTGTTCAGCTATAAAGACGCTTTCAAGGAACAAACAGTAGTAGATGCATCAGCTTTATGTTCTTGAGCATTCCCAAAGACATTTTTAATCCAGTGTGATGTAAACTTGATGATCCTTAATCAGGAACTATGAAATTTACTTTGAGTCAATCAAAGGTTGATAATATCTGAAGTTCAAATCTACAGTCAGCTTTATAAATTTACATGGAAAGCACCAGGTTAGATGTCAAACAGAAGCATCCCATCACTGTTGACTTTCTGAAACAACAGTATTCTGAAACAACTGTCATAACAGAGAATGTTGTCATCCGTTTCCCAGACTAATTCCAGCTTATATTTTTGTATTATCTCATATTATCACCATTATTTTCCTCTGGGTGATATCTCACTCAGGAAGCAGATCTAAGAGAAAGGTAAAGGTGAAAGACTTCAGCCCTTGGGAGATGGCACTAAAACATTTACTTCCCTACCTATGAATCAGTATGAAAATGATGCATATCTCCCTTCCCTTTTGTCACTATAAATTTAATTCAATGGAGAGAAAATAAGATGAGCCAGACAGCTACAAAGGTAAAAACTTAGAAAAGGACAAGGTTACTTAGCAGCATTGCAGAAAGTTAATTGTCTTCAATGTAAGCACGATAAAATGGAAGGAGTAAAATCTTGAAGTCAATCTTCAGACTAAATTCTTATTGACTTGCGGATTTACCCTGAATAAGGAGTTTTGAATTTTGACCAGAATTATTTTAAAGAGGGTTAAAAGATCATCCTTGAAAGAACAGCAGAATGTGAACTGAAATATATTCAGAAGTCCATGGAAATCAGATGGCATTTCAGGGCCAGGCATACGTCAAGGTCGTTTAGAACCTTAGGACCTCATGACAGTTGACTTTGTATCGACTATAGAAATGTTTTTATTGGTTTTTGTTTTAGCAGCAATGCAAACACTTGAATATCACATGCTAAGTCATGACATAAATCAGCTTTCTGCATTGCATATAATCAATTCAAGAAGCTATATTTAAAACATCCTCAATAACTGTGTTTACTTCAAGACAGCATGCTATAAAAAACAGGCATCAATTTTACCCACCTGCTGCAGTGCTTGCCATCCTACTGTACAACCTTTCAGCTCTCATGATTGTACTATTCAGTTTTTAATGGCAATGATTTGAAGCACGGCATTTTTAACAGTGAAGGAAATCAATTTTTCTTCATATATGTTGCCGAGTTTCAAGAGTAGCTGTGAAATATTCCGTGATTTTTTTTTTTTTACATTACACTGAACATTATCTGTGAATGGCAACATAATTAGCAAATACATGGGAATGTTCCCAACAATTCCTGGCTCTGCTTCTGACTTATGTGACCTAGTAAGTTAAATGATGTGTTGCCTCTCAAACTTGTTTTGCTTTGTAACCAGAGAATTCCTAATTTAAAGAGCTTTGACTGGTCCTTACAACATGCGCTGAACAAAGCTGTGGCTTTATGCTTAACTCATGAAGAAAACAAATATACTTCTCCCTCCCTTGTAATTTTATTTTTGACTCTTACCAAAGATGTACGATAACAAATATGTAAACACATCTATATTTTCATTTCTTTACAGTAAAAGTCTTCTCCGGTTACACCACATTTAATTACACGGCACTCACTGATTAAAAGAAACCCTACTGTCTTATTTCTGTCACTTTGATATATTACCCCAATTTCACCAGAAGATTTCTCCTGGCTTATACTTTTGGTTACTGTTTTCATAAATACCTTCCTTAGGCAATTCATTCTGTCTAGGAACGTGTATGACATTGGAAAATCTTTTTCCCTTCAGACCAGAGTTGCTATGATTTATGGACCTGATCCTGCCCTGTAAAGTAGATAAAAAAAGTCCTTTTTGAACTAGATTCACCATAATGTTATTCCAATTTTCTGCAGAACTAACTCCATTACATGGAAACTGCTTGTAAAAAAGCTGCTGAAGTGAAATAGGTGAAGTAAACAAAGGTCAAACCTTTTCACAGATTACTGCCACTTTCTGTGGTCCTTTTATTTCCTTTTTGACGGATGTTCTTAATTTTTATTTTTCATCTTGAGCAAATGACATTGTATACCGTATGGACATGTACTTTAAAAAGGACTAATCCAATTCTTCCACTCTGGTGATATAAAAGAAGTCTTGCATACAATATTCTAGTTAATTGTCAGTTTGGGCTATAACAGACAATCCACAGAGATGTTTGCTCCCATTTTAAAATAAAAGGGGAAAAATAAAAAGTTAAATTTAACCTATGGAAAAAAAAAATCCCATATCTCCATATGGCCATCTCCTTGCTTCAGTTGCTTATTTTCTTCATTTCTCATAGAATCACACAATCATAGAATAAATCAAGTTGGAAGGGACTTCAAGAGATCCTCACATCCAACCTTTTACCCAGAGTAGAGTTAACACTGAATTAGAGCAGGTTGCTCAGGACTTTGTCCAGTTGGGCTGTAAAAATGCCCAAGGACAGAGATTCCTACAGTGTCTTTGGGCAACAGGTTCCGATGCTTAATTATGCTTACAGTAGGCATTTATTTCCCCTTATATCAAATCAGAACCTCACAGCCAGTTTCAATTAATGGCAACAGAAAACATTTTCTTCTTTTTGGGGAGTATTTCTTCTAGCAGCTCTATACATGGGCAACTCTATAATTTTTTCCTTTTTTTTTTTTTTTTTTTTTTAATAAGCTATGCCCCAAGACTACAGGCTACTTTAGAATTCAAGATTGAAAACAGAATTATGATAGATGCAAGATGTAAACCAGCTTTTCAAAACGGCACAAAAATATACGATAAACAAGCAGACAAATACTCCCAGGAGGCCTAGTGAGTTCTCAGAGCTACATTCAGAGTCTTCTCCGGGCTTTTCAAGAGTGTAGAAAAAACTGAATTCTTTCTCATGAGGAATGAGGACAAAATAACTTTCTGGGGAGGGACATCACTTTAGCACCCTTTATGGCACTCAACTCCATGTGGCAAAGCTGCAAACTTCATATTGTTAACTGAGATGATAGAAGAATTCAGTCGTCCTACAGTTATAACATGTGGCTAGGTGTCAGGGCTGTAGCTATGTGCACACACAGTGCATTTAGTCATGAGTTCCCTGGGCGGTCCAGGAACTCCACAGCTACTTTCTGAACAGATGAACCAATGGACTGACTTGAGATAGAATTAACTGAATTTCTCCTTACCTTCACATGAAAATGTTTGACTAACTATTACAGTCTTGGACATTCCCCCAGGTAGCTGCTGCTGTGCCTAGACAAATTCATAAGCATTATCTACATGTTTCAGTTATTAATTAGCAAACTGAATGGAAAATCTGGCTATCCCAAAGACTCCCCAGGTGGTTGCTGCTCCATAATAGATCAGACTGCAGATAGATAGGATACCTTCCATAGTCAGTCAAAATGGTTCCTGCAATTGCAGAAATATTCACATAGGTCAGTCTTTTGTACATACTTAAGATAGATGTTTTGCACATTTTTTTAAGATAATCAAAAGAGATAGATCATGCATGGGCTGGAGCGGCCACAGAGGACAGCCAAACAGCTGGGTATAATAAGTCAGCAGACTTCAGCACCAAAAGATCATGGACTCACCTAATGAGCCAGGAATTTCACAAACTATTACCTCCTTGATTGTCTCTGGTGTTAGCTATTCAAGAAAGGGGAAAAATAAGGAATGATCTTGGATCCTTCGACCTGGGTCAAAGCAACCCCTGGTATCAATACAGGCTGGGGGATGTAGGGGTTGAGAGCAGCCCTGCTGAGAAGGACTTGGGGGTACTGGTGGACGAGAAGTTGGACATGAGCCAGCAATAGGCGCTGGCAGCCCAGAAGCCAACTGTATCTTGGGCTGCATCAAGAGAAGCGTGGCCAGAAGGTCGAGGGAGGGGATTCTGCCCCTCTGCTCCACTCTGGTGAGACCCCACCTGGAGTGCTGCGTCTGCTCTGGGGCCTCAGCACAGGAGAGACACGGAGCTGTTGGAGCGGGGCCAGAGGAGGGACACAGAAATGATCTGAGGGCTGAAGCTCCTCTGCTGTGAGGACAGGCTGAGAGAGTTGGGCTTGTTCAACCTGGAGAAGAGAAGGCTGCGGGGAGACCTGATTGCGGCCTCCCAGTACTTAAAGGTGTCCTCTTTAGCAGGGCCTGATGTGACAGGACAAGGGGGAATGGTTTGAAACTGAAAGAAGGGAGATATGGACTAGCTATAAGGAAGAAATTCTTTACAATCTGTGTGGTGAAGCACTGGAACAAGTTGACCAGAGAAGTGGTAGAAACCCCATCCCTGGATACATTGAAGACCAGGTTGGATGTGACTCTGGGCTCATGGCAGGGGGGTTGGACTAGGTGGCCTTTAGAGGTCCCTTCCAGCCCAGATAATTCTATGATTCTATGATCAGTGTGCTGACAGCAAATTGCTGCAGTCCTATCTCTTGTTCCAGAAGCAAAGAGGTAAGTGGGTTCCCGAGGATGAAAGTGGACATAGAGCAAAGGCAAGCAGCTCATACTAACAAAATCACTACAAGGAACATTTGGTTGCCACTAGACTACTATCTACTGGCCTAGGCAACTGCTTATTTTGCCTATGGCTATGCCCAGAGCCCGATCTAATAGTACAATAATAAAATGTGAAGAGGAACTTTGATATTGTCATAAATTTCCCCTTCATTCAGCCCATTGTTTCAGTGAATTCTCAAATCATATTGGTCTGAAGAACTATGGCAGCTCTTTATTGATAACAGAAGCATTCATTGCAGTCTGATCTTCAGGTTCTTTGAAATATCTGCATAACCACACATATTCACAAGAGTTGGGATATATTAAACACAACTAAATGCATTGTCAGTGACATAGAATCATAGAATCATAGAATTGT
>KL275356.1:0-20826 GCA_000699545.1 Podiceps cristatus
GGGAGGGACAGAGCCGCTTTGGTGGGCACCCGGTATCCAGCCACTGACCACTGGTCATTTTTTCCTGTAGCTCAAGTAACTTACTATTATTTTTCCAATTACTGGACTCTGTGACAAATATGCTTATTTTCTATATTCATTCAAAATGCGTTATTGTAAGAATGAAATTTCCATGATTTCGCTGCTAAATTACAGATATCAGAGTAGACAAATTTGGGGTTGTATTCATTTGGGTGTGTGGACAGATTTTAGACTGCCATTTCAATGTTTTCTTGACAAGAAATTGAATTTTCTAACAGGTGCTCATTATTTCAGAGTCAGTGGAATATGTGTTCCCTGACGACTTAAATGTTTTGAAGTATCCCATCCAAGAATAAATTTAGGAACTTTTCACAGTCACAGATTTTCATAGGTTATTATCGTCATTAAGTTTCTATTTACTCTCTACAGCATGTGAAGGGATTTGTATAAAGTTTGTACAAGCTGAAACTTTTTTAAGACATATGAAATAGGTTCATATTAGCAACTATTTATGAACTATGAAGCCAACAATTAAAGCATATGTATGAGATTAAGAATGGAAACGGATATGAGTCACAAGCTCTTCTAATGTGGAGAAGGACAGCAATCAGTTAGAAGAGACACCTCTTGGGTAGATAAAAAAAATTCCCATTAGCTTTAATTTGGCATCAACCCAACTGACTTAAAATATATTTTGTTTTCCTATGATTCTGTGGTTTAACTAATTCTGCTTCCAATCCATTGTAAGATAATTTTAAAAAACCACTCAAATTATTTCTCTACCATGCAGCGCAATGCCATCGATTCAAACCTTTACAGCTGTAAGGAAAATAGGACCCATTAAGTTAATATTTAAATGGTTTTCAGAGTTTTATTAGACATGTTGAAGTTTTTCTATACTTACCTAGGAAGTTTTTATGTGGTCCCTCAGCTGAATCACAGTGCATACTAGAATGCCCTTTAATAACAACTATATTGACTCAACTTTTAAAAATAAAGTTTTCTATGTGTCTGTCATGGTATGAAAAATGTTGTTCTACATAATAGATATTAGTCTTCATGCATGAAAGTCAGACTTTTGGAGCAGTATCCTAATATTTTCTGTGCATTTTTAATGCAGTTTCTTTTACCAGCCAGGACATAAAATAACTGTCATTGTCAGAAACTGCTTTTGTTTTGCTTTCCAAAGCATAGCATAATAGTTACGCACTTTCTGTCTTTTGCCGTCCAGTGAGAGCCTGTCCCAATCACCAGTAGTTTTATTACTGACTTTGCTGGGTGCAGGACTGCACATATAGTTCTTTGCTGCTGCATTTTGGCTTTGCCTTCACTAAGGAGAGTCCTCAGGAAACGACGTTTTGGTTGCAATGTGGGACTGGTGTTACATGCCGTGTGACTGCAGAGGCGGGGTGGTATCACCCATGATCCCAAAACTTGGCATTGCTATCCAAACACTCACTTTCCCATAGCCAAGGGCACAGTTACAACAGCAGCAGAGCCACCAACCCTCCAGTGAAGGTCCTTACTGCAGAGCTGCTCTGCCAAAACTGCTTGGGGCTGGCGGTGGATTGCTGGGCAGCGATGCTGCTGGAGGAGGCTGTGCCCTTGCTGGACAGCCTGCAGGGCTGCATGGTGCTTGGAGGAGTCAGCAGTCAGCCTGCATGGGGAGAGAAAAGTTAGAAGTATAAGACAGACAGAGAGGTATTTTTGGATTGAACAGAGAATGAAGATGCAAAGAAAATGAGCAAAGAGACCTGACTTCAGCTGCAACCTCAGATAGCCCGTCTGTTGGAACAAAGCTTTTCCTGAGCTACTGCAGTACAGGATCAGGCTATTTGGGTTGAACACACTGTTTTTCACATTTCACCCAATGCATTAACAGTGGTGGCACGACACAAGAAAGCTTGCAGCATCATGCTGAGTGATGCAGAGAAAGCAGCAGTGAGTTCAAGGACAATGGGAGCCTAATTCCGTTTTTTTTTTGGCGGGGGGAGGGGAGGAGAGAGGAGGAGGACGGGGACGGACAGGATGGGGATGACTTGTGGCACAAAGAGAAGTAATGCTCCAGCACACCATGGCCAGCTTTCTGAGAGGACCCGAGGCAGAGTTAGGCTATGACCCTGCAGACAGATGCAAAGCTAGTAATTTCTGAATTAAAATGGTGAGTGGCACTTTAACAGCAGCAGAAGGTGATGGGGTACAGGATGGGAAGAGGAGAAAGCTAGAAATAAAAGAAGAGAAAGAGGAGATGGCAAAAGAGAGCTTCAGCAGCAGGGGTGGTAGCTGAATGAGACATAGATCATCTAGTTTTCCCAGTAACAGTATAATTTTACACAGACACCAGTATGTAAAACCCTATGGAGATCAAGCAGGGATCTGGTGAATGCTGCAGCTTGTCAGAGTCAGCCCCAAGGGCGGGTGCAGTATCAGCCACAGTTAGCTACTTAGACATGTGTCCGCACCATGGAAAAAAAGACCTCTTTATCATCAGATTCCTCTTCAGGTCCAATAACCTCATCTGAAATGACCTTTAGCAGCAAATGCAGAGGCAGTTTAACACAGTGTTGACTAACTGGGACGTCTTTCCCTCGTCTTGCAGCCTCCCCAGGTTGACACACAAGAACAGGAAAAAAAATCAGGGAGCAGGTTTCTGGGGGAAGTTATATGATCCTTCCTTTTCCTCCGTTATATAATTCCTAAGTGACATGTTTTGGTATTTTCAGCTATAAATTTTTAAGACAGATTCTGTGGGAAATTGGCATGATCAGAGGACATATTCCCTTTTCCACTCTTCAAAGTTAGGAAAAAACTCAAACAAACAAACTTAAAAACTGTTTCACTGTGGAGAAACAGGCACATTGAAGTAAATTACTTTTACAGCATCTTCTTAAACTGTTAAATTATTAACAAGAACAGAAATTGGAAAGTAGCACCTTTAAAGAAAAAAAAAAAGGCTTTGGTGTGTTAAAATAATAGGAACTATAATTTTCAGAGTTGTGTACAGTACAGTATGTACAGAAAAGTAATAGTTCTCTCCATTAATTTTTAAATCATTCTGCTTCCTTAGTCAAGGTGTTATTTTTCAGGCTGTATCCTTTGTATGGAAGCTATAATGTTGCCTGCTGTGCAAAAGAAAGAGGTGAGAAAAGAGAAAAATAAAGTCAGTAGGGGCCAAACCATGCTCCCACAAAATTAATGGAAGTTTATTCCATTGTCTTCGATGGAATAAAAACACAAATGGAACAAAAACTGAAACACAAAACCTGGTAATTTTACCTTCTGTAAATGTTGAGAAAATCAAGCATGACACACTGTTTGGGGATTGGAGGCTGCTTGTTATATGCCCATATGCATGTAACAAATTTTCTTTCACTTAAAAAGACTATTTCAAAACAGTACATAGTAATCTCCTGACATTTTCCCTTCTGCCTCTAATGATATAGCCTGGTGAAAAGAGAATTGACATAGCAAATTCTGGGCAAAACCTAAAGTTCATGATTTCAAGCTCTCTGGAGTGATATGAGTGAGAAAATAGTGTGTTTTACCAATGAGAAAGATTCTGTATATAAATATTTTGTTTATATGCACTGAAATAGCTTAATCTGCTCATGCTAATCCTTTAGGGACCTAGTTCTCAAAAGGAAAAAAAAAATGTTACTTTTCCATTTTGTATAAAAAATGCTAATGGCTGAAAAGCACACATCAGAGGCACACATCTATGAAGTGAGAGGCAGCAGGGATCTTTTAATTGATTCTGGTGGCCTTTGTAGCAAGTATCAGACAAAACCCATGAAGTCCCAGCCCCTAGAAAACTCTTCTCCCACAGGTATCTTTAAATATACAAGTCGCCCCAGTGGCTTAGATGGGACCACTCTTACGCCCGAAGCCCAGCTGGACGTGACTGAGTCACAGCTTCTCCTGCCCAGAGCTGCTGCAGCGGCAGGGTTGTGGTGAGGACCACCCCCTCCTCTCCCAGCCCAGACCCTCGCCGGCTGGGCTGTGGGTCTCTGCAAAAGCACCATCCAGACTCACCTCATGCCGGGGTTTATATCTAAGCAAGTTGGAGAGAGGCTACGGAGTCAACCAGCTTTGATGATACAGTTAAAATCTGTCAACAAAAGAAGTTGACCCAGTTATGTTTAAAAACCATCAGTGCTATAGCAGACATCGCAGCCGCTGGCAGTGAAGCTTCCAATGATTAGAAAGAACTAGGAAAAGTCAAAATAAATAAGATTATAATTACACTATGTCAACCAAACATGAAATGATCAAATTTTGAAACTCAGTTGCAAAATCCAGGCAAAAGTGGTGACCCACATTTGCAAACACTTCTGTAAACTGGAGCGATTATTTTTTCCCCTCAATTAGCATTCCTTACATAAGCAGACTCAAAGGATACTCAAATAACATACACAAGCCAGGCAAACCTGAGATAGGTAAGGTCATAAAACACATGCGCAAGCAACAGCGGTAGGACAAAAATACTGATTGGCACAACTGGCATTCAAGTGGCTCTTTGGTTTTAAATGAGAAAGAGGTGTAAAATTTAAATTTGTTCACCACAAATGCCTTTGATCATCTACTGAGCATCCTACACAAGAAGAATATTTAGAGCTGTGTCCCACATACGGCTCCTTAGCAGCCATCCCTCAGAGAGAGGGAATCTCCCCCACACTTGAAGAAACAACAGTCTGCATAAGTTTTGAAAAGCTTCTTTGAATATAGATCAAAATTTGATTCTGCTTTTTACTCCTAAAAGCTTTTGAAAAGGCTAATATTATTCTTCTGTACATGTCAGGTAACAAGTCCTATAATTCCAGCAGAAATCTCTGGCAAGTATAGAGGGAGAGTTGAGTATCTTGAAGGATCCATGAATATTCTATGGATAGCCAAGTAATCAGCCTCCAAATGAAGGTTCTTGTCAGATCAGAACAGTCAGAGCTGATTAAATCATGCTTGGTTTATTGCCATTGTCTCAGCATCCCACAGATTAAAGCAGAAACTAGTTTAATAGGACATGTGAACAAGATTTGACTTTTTTTTTTTTTTTTTTTTTAATTGATGAAATTGGATGTTTGCAAACAGGGTGTGATTAACCAGACCTGACTGTACTTGACAGACATAATGGTACTTTAGGATTTTTAACAAGGTTGTTGGGGCTTTCTATGTATTTTTGATGGTCACTTATCTGTGGTGAAGTTCCACTGAAGGTGAGGGCAACATCCTTCCAGGGCAGGAGTTTGCCCTTAATCTGCTTACGATCTGGACCAAAAGTAACTACGAATAAAGTCAGTGGTGGATGTCAGTGTATACATCTAAGTTAGCTTCAGAATCACAGACCTTACAAACACAACTGCAAGCATTAACATCTACAAGCTTTGTTTGGGAGCAGAATACATTTGACAACATCTTAATGTCGGGCAGGAGCTCCCTGGGGTGGCAAAGTCTTCTCCACCTCTCCCATCTGTCTCTCTTAGAACTGTCCCGTCTCTACACAGGCATTTGCACCTCTCCAGGAACATCTGGGAAAAATACACCTCATGAATGAAGATAGGAATTTCCTGAGTGGAGAAGGGACAAAGTTTTAAAGAAAATCCAGCAATGTAACCATTTGGAAATAAAGTTTGCACGAGCATGATACCCTCCATTTGAGTTACGAGTCAATGTATTTTGCTCTCCGATCTTGGGAACCTCCATGATGTCTCTCTGCCCTGGCTAAAAGCCAGCTTCTCCTCTCCTCTCCTCACCTTGCCTCGCCTCGCCTCTCAGTACCTCCTCCTGTTTTATCCATTCTTCCACCTCTACTCCTGCCCAGTAGTCTCACACACACACAAGTGCTTCCTGGGTGAAAGAAGGGTGGGAAAAGATGGTACTGACCATCCTGTTGCTTTTATTCACAAAGCCTCTAGAGACTCCACCTTTTAGGACTTTTCCCTTCAGCCAGGTGAGGTGCACAGTGGTCAATGAGTTGGGAAATTACTGAGAAGAAGGGAGAGACAAACAGACCCAGAGCAGGCCCCCAGATCACACAAGACAGTCCTTAGAAAACCTTGCTAAAATGTAATGCTTGATGTTTTGTTCTTATCAAGTACTTCATATTCATCTTTTCTAGCATTCATGGTAATTATTGTAGTACAGCCAAAGCTGCTGCATCCACTATCTACCTGAAGAACTGGGGTTTGCCTCTTCCTTTTTCACTCTGCTCTCATATATGTAATAACAAGCAGTGGCACATGAGTCTCTGACTAAGCATGTCAAAGACTTTATGGCTGTATCTTGGACTTTCTTAAATGGCATTTGCCGAGGTTATACTGAACTGACATAACTGGTTCAAACCTCTCCACAGGCACTGCATCTCATATCACATGCTCCCATTTAGGCTAGGTATAGGATGAAATTAGGATATACTCTCACAAGCCTGCATAGAGCAGTTGTAACTACTGCCCTCCTGCTGTTTGCTACTCCCCTGCAGTGAAAGGACTGCATCCCTAAGCTGAAGCAGGTGGCGAACTGCATCAAGCACCTCCATACAGAGGGATGCTGCACCAGCCGAACCACTGTCTTTTAAAGACATTATTGTTGATGTTGTTATAAGGTTGTAGGTGGACAAGACTTGATGCACGCACTAGTAAAATCTGAATTATTAATGTTTAGAGACTGACCACGCATATGCATACCAAGCCCACCTAATGCTGTTCAAATGTATTCTTCCTGGTTAGTGAGGGACAGCTTTGCGAGTTGAACAGTCCTTTAGTATTGTTTTTCTCAGAGCATGGCATTCTTCTGCAAGATCTTTCACACAAATGACATTGTCTTTAATTTGTTGCACTTTCTTTGCCCTGAGAGTAGTGGAAGATCCCTGTGTTGTGCCTTATTGTTACTCAAAAACCTTCAGGGCTCACATCCTACCCTGGCTAATAAGGGGCTGCCAGTCACCTGGTTGCCCCATCTGGGACTTCTGCAAAACCTGGCCCACTGCTTCCCTATGCCAGGAAGCTGCATACCACCCCCTAGGAGAAGGGCAGCCCCTTCTCTCGTGTCTCATCATCTCAGGAAAAGTGCCAGTGAACGCCTCAGTGAACCTCCAGTAGGAGCTCTCACAAGCCCAGGCTGCAAAACAGAATGAAGGAGTCATGTCTGAAGTCCAGCTGCCCACTACACAGGCTGTTTGGTGGGATTTGCAAGGAAGCTAGCTATTGTCCCAAGGAAAAGGATACCAGAACACTCTCTTAGTCCTTGGTCCCTGCTACAGTTGGAGATTTGAGGTCTGCCTATAAAGCTTTTGTTCGGCTGGAGAGGCTGTGTGTAGACTGACAGCGTGCTATGGGATAAACTTCCATTTATTATGGTATGGAAGGATATGGACATGTGGAGGGTCCCAGACATATTTTGAGGATGTGACTTCCACCATCTTCTGAGTGTCACTGGAACAGTTAAAGTCTTAAATTCAAATGTTACCTGAGAGTAAACAGGTAACATTTCTCTATTTGCTCTTACCTGGCAGGAACCAAATACATGGCAGGCCTGGCTGGATAGAGGTATAGTGAGATGGTTCTCATGGAAACCAGGTGAAAAAATAGCATAGAAAATAGCTGAAGGGGACACTGGAGGAGACTGAATAATAGTGACAGGTAGATGCTAATTACCAATCAAAATTTAATTGAGATAAACAGCTGTTTTTCCACCACAGTCGCTAGGAATGAGTCAGGAAAAGTATGAAGATCAACCAGGATGCACAACAGCTTTTCTGACAGAGGCGGAGTGAGACAGTGTTAGTGTACCAGGTGCAGACAGCAGAGCCAAAAGAGGGTGAATAGTCAGACAAGCTGGGAAGACCAGAAGAGTGGATGCAAGCTGGCATGCCGAAGAGGTCTGGGTACAGAGAGTCAACTGCAGACAATATGGGGGACCATGACAAAAAGACAGTAGCTGGAGAGAACAGGACACAAATAACACCCTGAAGACATAAAGGGAGCTGGGCAGTGCAGAAAGGTTTGATACAAAGATGAGCAAATCAGCTTAGGCCACCAAAGTCTTTGGAGCTCAGATGATAGCTGAAACCCACCTGGGACAGTGCATCTGTTAAAGATTAGTTAGGGTAAGGAGCCCCTTACCTACTCTCTTTAATATTTACATGACCTCAGCCCTTACCAGTAGTGAGAAATGCATGGTAAATAGTGAGTACTGAGTAAAGGAGGTCTCGGAGTCAACTCCAGAGCCCCTTGCAATGAGACGTCATGGGAGAAGATGCAAGCCAAGCATGCCAGCCTGGAGAAATACGAACCAGGTTGAGAAGCTGGAAAGAGAGGCATACAGCAGGTCAGATACTTCTTGAACAAACCCACATGCATGTAAGCAAATTAGACCCCTGGGCATGGACTTAGGTATGAAGAAGTGGGGTGGCAGGGCATTTGTCATGGTGGGAATGGAAGATGGGCCTTGAAGACAACTCAAAGCTGCATGCTGTTCAGACGAAACCTCTACCCCCTGCTTTAAGGCAGAAGCTTGCCAGTGCTCCTGAGAAGGGATGGAACTGTGGTTAAAGCCACTGCTGTTTTGAAACTTACGCTCAGGCTGGGTTCCTATTTCTGCTACAAGGTGCCTTCCAGACTTTCACAATCACTCTGGGTTTATTTCTGATCTACCCAAGAGCAGATCTTTCCAGAGACAGACTGTTTCTCCAAGAGAAGAGGTCTGTTGGTGAGGTTAAGCCACAGAGAAGTAGAAGCGCCTTTGTTGGTGCAGCTTTGCTCCTCAGCAAAATACTTTATTCCTGCAAGGCCTTTTTGTGAAGGTCTAACTACCTCTGAGTTAGAGCTTTTGCTGCCACAGCAATGTCATTTCAAGAAACCACGTCCCTAACCCACTTGGTGACACCAGACAGTGTCTAGGGTCAACTGGGTCTTGTGCAATACATTTACCATTAATCTGGCTTCCCTCAGAGGAAGTAACATGAAGGCGACAGCGTCTTCCTGGACGTCTGTAGCAGCTGCCGCAGTCTGTGGGTCTGTCCAGGCTTGCAGGCAAAGAAGAAGAAAGCCAGGACTGTGGAACTCTGCACGAGCACACCATATAGATGGGAATAGCAGGTATCTCGCATCCCTCTTTCTATTCATTTATACCCAGGCAAAGCTAGCCACAATCCATCTCCAAGTTATAAAATAAGGCAAAAGTGAATGGAATTTCTTGGCCAATGTAATTAGATTTCAGCAACCTCAGCCCACAGGACAGTACTGTCTACTCTGCAGAATATTAAGTCCAATAACTAGAATAAACAAACAACACTGGAAAAAGTCTTGCTTGAAATAATATATATTAATACAGTAGCATAATAAATAATAAATATTGTTAATACAGCTGTAAATAATGTATCATGCTAGATTTGTGTAATAAATAATACACAAAAATGTAATCATCCTTTAAAATAATATAAAATTAGCAATTGTGAAGTGAACTTAACCTATTAACGTGCTTTGGGAGAAGAAGCCCAGAAGTCACTTAGAGTCTGAATCACTGCAGCGCTGTAACAGTTTAGCTGAGAGTAACACCAGCAGCACCACATGAGGCTGCGAAGGAGCAGAGAGCTGCCTGTTGCCTCACAAAGCAAATAGTAATGCACCTCTCAATTTTATGTTCAGGGCTTAAGGTCAGTTGATCTACTGGGTGTGCTATATTTTTGTTTAAAAAAGTTAATTTATTGCTGACTCAAGGCCTTGAGCAAGTTGTTTTCCACCAGCTAAGATGAAATAAAACAACACAGGCAGCCAGCGGGTTTAAGAGAATACAAAGATCATTCCTGTGGTAGAGTAACACAAAAATACTCTGGGGTCCAGCAGGGAGGCATGTTTTGGCTGCACTCCCAGAGTCCTCGTAACACTTTTTATCTCCAAGCATCTTACAGACTTGCGCCAATTAATGTGCATGCAGTCCCTTTGGGGTCAGCCTTCTTTATTGGCTCTGGTTTCCAGAGACAGAAAGTGGTACACAGATTTTTGGGGCAGATTGCTAAGGATTTCCACTCTGCTTTAGAGTGTGTTGCTACAGACTAGTTAGTGATGCCATTATATACATGGCCAGGTTTTCTGAAGACTGGCATCAAAACGCTTTGTACTTATCTGCAAGTTGTGCCACACATTTCAGGGCTAAATGACAGGGGAGTGCTAATGAGAATAGTCTCTGAATTATTCACTCAAAACCACAGTGAGACATTGGTTACTAGAAGTATTTATGCAGCTTAAAGCAACCACTGGTAGCTTTCAAAAACTGACCTATGATTTTTTGATGGCACTTGTGCTCTAAAAATTGCAGATGTGTACCTGGTAGTATTTTCACAGGCACATAAGCTAGGGAAGTAGCTAATTCCTATCCCTGAGGCACAGCTGTTAATTGTGGAAAGTACCTGTGAGAAGCTCAGCAGCTAACCTTCTGAAAATAACCCTCCTCATCAAAGGCTGGGTCTAAAACATGTGCTACTCTCTTAAAAGAACAGTGGAGTCTGCGACTTCCAGCTGTCCTAAGCAACAAAGGGAATGGCGATCCCCAGTATTGCTTCGGGATGTTTACTTTGCAGGCATGGAAAGAAGCAGCGTCCTTTACAAAATCGTGCAGGGAGTAATGAGGTCACTTCAGAGCTGTTTGCTGTTCACTAAACCCCATAACACTAGAACCAGGCAGCACTAGTCAGACATCAGCTTAAAGAAGATGAAAGAACATATTTCTCTACTCAGTTGGTAGTAGAATTTGTTGTCTACAAGAGGGGGTGGAGGTGGACAGTGCTGGCAGGCCCCATGTGGGGTCGGGCGCGTTCGTGGGCAACAGATCCTTAAAGAGGTGCCAGAGGAGCCATGCAGGGAGGTGTCTGCCGGTGCCCCCGCCGCCACAGCCCTGGCTGCTGGGGCACCTGCACGCCGGTACGGGCCTCAGCCAGGCAGGCCACAGCCAGGCTCACAAGCTCTCCCAGCGTAGCATCAATGTTTGTACCACAAAGGATGGAACACGGTGGGGGATGAATTTTCTCTTGGACCCAGGGGGACATTTCTTATGTCCCTGTGTTGTGGTGCAAGGGAGAAAGCACCAGAACACCCACCTGCAAGAGGGAAGCAGCTATGGCTGAGTCCGTGTGATACAGCCTTTCATTCAGCCAGACTGGCAATGTTGGATGCCAAAATCCAGACTGGGAACATAGAGGTACCGGAGAGGACTGCAAGCCTTGATGGCCAGGGAGGGAGCGCAGCCCCTGCCAGGGAAAGCGAGCCCTTGTGCCAACGCCAGCTGTTGGGGCAGCTCGCCCCCAGCCCACCGGGAAGCCCTCGCCACAAAGCAGGTTGTCCGCTCCCAGCCTGAATTCCTGCACCTGAGCAGCAAGGGCAGCGCTGCTCTGCCCCGGCAGAGTGTGCATTTCGCCTCACTCACGGCAGCTTGGCTAGCCCAGGGGCAGTCAGGGGTCCCTCTGAGCCAGGCTCAAACCTCCCCATGAAAGACTCGGCTCTGACTTCCGTGGGCTGAAAAGCTTTTGCTTGGCTAGAACTGACCCAGCTGCGGTTGGCTTTAATCAGCCTTGGCCGCCTGACGTCAATCGGTGAGTTCCCAAATGAAGAGCGTTACTCGGATTTCTTTGCTTTGCCCATAGGCCACACTCAATTAAAACTGGTGAGATTTTATTCCATATGAGGCAAAACCAGGCCCATAATTCCAAGGTTTGGTGACAATTATATAGTCTGTCAAGGATGTGCTATCCAAGGAAATGTGAGCCGCAGATCACTTTCTTGGAAGTTCCCTTTAGGTATGACTCGGGCAGCTGTTATTACAGGGCAATAAAACAGCATTTTTTTTCCCTCTGCAGCTATTCCAAATAGGATTAGAAATTTCTGACTCTCTCACTGCTGGATTTTGTAATTCCTGCCAAGTCACTTACTTACCATTTCATCAGTTTCAGAAAGCAGAAACAAAACTAAATAATTTGTCCTCCTCTCACTCTGCTGTCTGAAGCAGCACAGCATCTCAAGAGGCTGCAGCAAGCAGGTAAGGGTCATTGTGATCACCTCTGCTGCTGTCTCAGAAGGCACCCGCCTTTTCACCACAGCCCCAAATGCCCTGTTAGGAAATCAATTATCTCCTGGGAAGACTCTTTTGGAAAAGTCCAACAGGCAGAAACCTGGTGGCGAGGGCTAAGTGCCACGGTACGACACTCATCGAAAGCTGGCCTGGCAGCTGGGACGCCGCTCAGACGGTGACAGGAGCCACAGCAACAGGCAAATAGCCCTGAAAACAGGTATACCTCTGGAGGCCAGACATGCTGCTGGGGCTAGGGAAGAGGCAACAGGGAGAGAAGACACTTCAGCCAAAAATCTCTCCAACATGATCTTGAGAGGAGGGAATGAGACGTGGAGTTCTGCAGAGAGATGCCAGAAAAACTGAGGTTTGTAGTATGCGGTCAAAGCTTAAGGAATTTGAACCAGCTCCACCTGAATCAGCTTTGCTAAGTTTAGTAAGTAGTTCCCAAGGGAAACAGTTGATAAGCTGCCAATTCCCAGTAGCTCCTGCTCCTCTCTATATCAGATCCTGTGCACCATGAAGGAGGTCAGATGGGGATTTGTACAGTCATTGCAAGTAAAAGAACACTACATTTGGCTTTCTTTCACCCCCTGCCACCCAAGAGCGTAATCATTGACACTGTCCCCATGAAAAGCAAGGGCTGTGGCCCTGGGCTGCCAGCAAGGGTCATTGCAGCTGAACACCGAGTGCGCAGGCATGCCACAGCCGTCGTGCATCGACAGGTATAACCATGACTGCCCTGAGGGTTAGCACACAGCACAGGCAAGGCCTAGGACTCCTGCTTTTCATGCTTTTGGATTTCAGTGATAAATTAACTCAACTGCTTAAGGTAATCCCCAGCCCTACTGACGTTGACAAGAGCTTTGCCACTGAATGAACTGAGCTCAGGTATTACCTAGCAAATGCGTATGTTTTGCAAGCTAAATCGATCCTCTTTTTTTCTGAGTTGAAGGCCTCTGAGTGGATTTTGAAAGGGAATTATTTTTGCAGGGAGAAAGCAAAAAAGGAAAAAGAAACTTTGATATTTGTTTCATTCAGGTATCAGTGCAAATTTATAATTAACTTTTAAGAACTCCATAGCAAATAACTCAGTTGTGAAACACCATGGGGGATACACTAAAATCCACTTCTAGTTTTTGCTTTCAGTGATGGTTGATATTTCTGGATTTTTTAGGTCACTTCCAGTAGGTTTGTAAAAACTTGGGAGCAAAAACATGGTATTGTCCTTGCATTGCAGTTTTGCTTCTTTGTTAATTTTGGATTGAGTCCCACCGTGTAGCAAAATTATTGAACCTGGTTTTGCTTAGGTCTCTAATTCCTGTAGCTCCTCTATTACCATGTGGCAGGGCACCCTATAGGCACAATAAATAAGTAATACAACACTGAGAGCTGTAACAAATCACAAAATACATTATTAAAAAATTAAGAAATAAATACCCATCTCTTACTTAAATAGAGATTGACTTTATAATGTGGAATGCTGAGGAGAGCTACTGGAAAATATATGCGGGCCTGGGGATATGAAAAATACACTGTAATGGGTGATTTGCTCCCCCTATTAGAAAAATGAAAACCTCGAGGGAATGGATATATTTGTTAAACGGGAACTGAAACTGAGCTCCTCTGTTCGCAGCCCAGGTAGGATGCAGTGCTTGCTTCCATCCCTTGCTTCAGTAAGATGCTGTGCTGAGCAGCAAAAACCCCAAAACATATAAGCTGGCACCCAAAGGTTACTCTTTGTGACTTAAACTGTGCGGCAGGATGCAAGAAGAGGTTTTGGAAGCGAGGAGTAGCCCTCCCTAGGTCACTGAGATATCTCCCAACGGTGATCCTCAAACTGTGAGAGAAGGTCCCCAAGCAGGATGCTGACCTGCCTGGGACATGATGCCCCGTGGACCTGGTGTGGTCCCACTGCTTCGCTGAATCTTGGGCAAACCTTAGGTTTTCTTGCTCCTCCTTGTGTCCCACAGGGATCAAATCTCTGCCCAGGTTGCAGCAAGATGATGGGAACATCATCATGCTGCTGAATGGCCAAGTCTCTCTTGTTTCCCAATGGAAGGCAGGAACCATATGCTCAGTGCCTCATTAAAAGGCCTGCAGTCAAGCCCTGATCTCACTGTAGATGACCTTTTCTCCTTGCTTCAGACACCTTTTTACCCTTCCCCACAAGCAGGAGGAGAAGAGGCATTCAGGGAACTGGCAATCCACTTCTGCCCAGCACAAGGACCTGTGACAGGCCCCTGACTTGCTTGACACGGCACACTTCACCGTGCACATGCTTTTCCTAGAGTACAGCATCCCTGCTGTGCACTCACAGAGCCATGCAAAATCATTCTGAGTACAGCTGCTTTCCATATTTGAATATTAAGAAGTAACACTAATACCTTACTCCTAGGCTTTTTTGTCAGTAGACGTGCTTTTTACGACACTTCACTCACCCATTATCTCTGACTCTTTCCAGTCTCCTTGGATAGCCTGCTGCTGGGTTGAACTCCTCACCTAGCAAAGAAATTTTCCTAATGTCCACTCTGATACTCCCAAGGTGCAGTCTGCCCTTTTCTGTATCATCTTCCACTTCTAGGAAGAGTCTGGCTCTGTCATCTTTGTAAGTCCCCTTTGGGTAGTTGCAAGCAATCACCTCTTTCATCCCTTTTCATGTGATTGAACATCATCAGCTCCTCAAGCCTCTCCTTGGTGGTCATGTCCATCCTGGTAGTCTTCCTCTGGGTTGCATTTCCAAATCCTTCCTTAGCCGGGCTTTAACCTCTGTGAGACCTCACCATCACTAAGTAGAAGGGAATAAAAGTGTCCCTTGATCAAAAACCTTGCTCCTTCTAATGCAGCTCAGCAGACATCGATCTTGTTCACAGGGGGTGTGCCTGGCTGCCTCAGCCTGCAGCCCACTGCAAGTCCCTGCGTCCTCTTCCGCAGGGCAGTGACCCAGCCTGCCACCCCCGGCTGTGCCATGCTTCCCAATGTCCTGCCCAGTTTGGCCCAGTGGACAAGCCCTGTGCTTCTCCCAGCTAAGCCTCACGGGGCTTGAACTTCTGGTGTCCCAAGCCCTGTGCTTCTCCCAACTAAGCCTCACGGGGCTTGAACTTCTGGTGTCTTCTGGATTGACATCCTTGGGTGTCTGAACCTCAAGGTGCTTCTGGACTGAAGTGCTGCCATTCCCTGCATAGGCTACTCTTCCTCATTTAGGAAGGCCATTGATGAACATAGTGAACAGCTTCATCCCAATATCACAGAAACTAGACCCTTCTCATGCCTGGGCTTTGAGAGGCCACATTTCACCCTGTTACCCGCATTGGAGGCTGTGGAACAGCAGCACAGCTTCACCATCCCCACCAGGACAGTGCCCATCTTTACCAAACAGAGCCCTCTCTTTACTCTTGCTCCTACTCAGCTCTAACTCTCTGCTCAGCCTTTCTTGTTGTGAGTCAAAGTTGAGTTTTGTGTCCAGCCTTGCCAAGTTTTCTGCTGAGACTGCCCTAGAGAGCGCATAGCGTGATGGTGAGGGTAGTCTTCTGTGAGAAGGACTAGTGTCTGGGGAAAAAGATTATTATTTTCCCCTAGACAGTCAGGGCTACTGAGTTGTTTTGTCTGTCCGTTCAAAAGACAGAATTTACCTCCCTTACATAAAAATATTATTGGCTTGTACCTCTGTTTGGTCTTCGTGTCAGAGTTGGTCTGTTCAGTTTACTACACAAAGTAGTGCCAAGTTGTAATGCACATAAGTGAAATGGGGGATGGTGATGTGGAGGACCATTTAGCCAACCCAGCAGACCTCCTATTCACTCTACTATATGATTATGAGCTGGAAAACACTGACAGATTACTATCTTAGCATAGAGCTGCCTGCAGGCTGTTTCTGTTCTACAGTTCATGCAGACAGGCCTGAGCTAGCTTTAGAATAGCTAGTGCGGCTATTGCAAACATTGTAGTTGTGGGCGGAGGCAGCTCAAGGCAGGTTAGTCCCACAGGCATTCCCTCAACTCCTGCACGGGTCTCCCAGGCCACACCGACTCATCCACCACCCCCGCTACGCTGCCGGCAGTGCCTTGAGCAAAGCTGGCCCATGGCTGTGTGGCTGCACAGCGCGGAGGTGCCTCCTGCTTCTAAAGAGGGAGGATATGGTGTCCCCGCAATGCAATTCAGCTTCCGTCTTTGCCGGGGAGCATGCTGTGTAGAGGCGTCCATGAGGCAGCAACTTGAGCTGTGGGGGTTATGGGCAGCCACCACTGCTGACCTCACTGGACCCATTGGAGATACAGACAGCCGGTCTGCACATCTTCCCGTTCCCCCCGCTTTTTGCAGTTCCTTTTTATCCTGTCTTGCAAACATCCCTGTGGTGAAGGTATGTGGTGCCACAGACATTTTTAACTTTGCTTATGCATACTAGATTCTTGTATTATTTACCGTAGAAGCAGAGGGTTAAAGGGACCACTTTATTTACTGCTACTCAAATGCTCTACATCAGCAGCAGCATCTTGGTATATTCATACAGGTACCATTTAACTGCTTGCAGGTGGTTCCCATACTCGCTAGAATTGGGGTGTATTTTATAAGATGACTGCGGCTGACAGGACTCCAATCCTGGCAAACCTTACAGTAGCACATTACAATAACAATTCATCACAAACATCCCTTTCTTAAGCATCCATTTTGCTTTGAACTCAGTGTCTCAACACTGAAAGAGACAGCGTGGCCCATGCTTCTCAGGAGCCGTGATGTGGCGTGCATTTCTCCCTTCTGCTTTCACCCTCCCGTTGTCCTACAGGGAATCGTGCAGCCATCAGCATCTGAAGGGATGGCCATAGTTATTTTTGATGTTGCAAAAGAACAGAAGAGAACGTATTACCCTTTATAAAGTGAATAATAACTAGATAAGATATCTGAAGGGTATTTATTCAACACATGAATTAAATTTCAGGGCTTCAAAAATAAACATCAATGGAAGTTTAAAAATATTTTTTCCCAAGTGCTATTTTTACAGGGTTTTTATTTGCTCAGATACCTCTGTTTTTACAGGAGATGACATTTAGCTCTGGTGGGAATACATTATATACTCTTTAATAGGTTATTCTAAAATTAATTAACTGCTTAGGTATAAAGCATTTATCTAAGGGGCTGTCACAAGTGACCAGACTCTCTTAGGGCAGTGTGTCTGCTTCATTTCCACAATGTAAGAGCAGGCTCAGGACAATTCTCCATGGGGTGGGAGCCTGCAGTGCTTGGCGGCCAAGGGCAGAGGTTGCCATTGCAGGAGGAACGCTGTGCTGGCGTGTCCCACCAGCTTTTGGCCATATGAGCTTTGGGGACTTGGTGGCAGCATGGCATGAGCTGCCTGGATTAACCACCTCAGCATGTGTCCTCCTGGGGCACGGGGAATCTGTAGATACCGTTAAGTGGCACCCACTTACTCCATCCTGACGCGGCGGGGAGGAAGGGGCATGACTCGTGGTGAGGAGGACTCTCGCCTTCTCCCAGTCCCCACTGTTTCTCCCTGCTGATGAGTCTGGCCAGCGTGGGGAAGCCAGGTCAGGACCAGAGCAGGGGTGCAGAGGTGTGAAAAGGGACAGACCTCTTCACACCCTGACTTCGGCTCCATGAGAGTCATTTCCAACCCCGGATACAGCCTGAGAACCTCACCGCTCCCCCAGAGGCATGGTCATGCACAGACATGGGGCTGGAAAGGATGAGCCCAGAGCAAGGGCTGATGCAGCAGTAGGAGATACAGCTCTGGTTCAGCGCTACAGGGGTCTGGCAGCAAGGACAGGACCTTGACTTTTAGCATGAGCTCCTGTAACCAGTGGAGCTACTACTGCAAAACACTGCGTAGACTAACATCAGTTTTTCAGCAGCATTCAAATTCAAGCTCATGGCTAGAATAGCTAAAAGCACCCTTAACAGCTGTTGGTCTTTCTGCTGTTTGGGTCCTGCATCACAGTTTGCAGCCTGAAAACAGGCCCGGGCTTCATGCACCCTTTTCCTCACACCTCTGTCCATCCTCTCTGCTGTTCCCACGTGCTAGGGCAGATGTCTGGCAGCTTCTAGCCTTCTGCTTGCGCGTGAATCCCTGGAGTCCCGTCCTTCCGACTCCTTGGTATGTGCAGTGCACAGAGATACCAAGGAGTCTCCTGTGACAAAACCAGTGCCTAGTTCTTCTCTGCTTGCACCACCCTTGTAAGCTCATCTCCCTGTCTCATCCCATGACTTCCCTGTCCCACGGCAGCCCTGAAGTCATCAGTGAGGTTGGCTGATACTCAGGTGTACGTGGCAGGACAGATCTTTTCAGCCTGGATGGGAGATGGCACTAGTGGCAAGGATATTTGTAGGGTATAACTTTGCTCGGGGGCAGCTTGAAGCTCATCTTTGAGCTTGCCTGGTCCTGCTGGCTTGGGGGGGAGAGCCCAGACTGGCATGAAGTGTAGAGAGCAGCGAGAGGAGACAGCAGATCCTATCCTTTGTTTTCTGTCCTGCAAGATGGTGAAATGCTGACTCTTAATTACGTTTCAGCATTTTCCCTTTTAATGTTAACACCAGTGTTAATTAAAGAAAGACGGTACCGCTTGATCTATCTGAGCTGAGATGGCCAGTCATTCTGGAGGTAAATAGGTACAATCATTATCATTTTGCCTGATTTGCATTCACTTACGCACTACTTATTTGGCCCTCTGCCTCTTAAAAATACACTTCGATGACAGAAGAAAATTTTGCTTAGCAAATTACCTTTGAGTCACCCTTTTCTTGGAGAAGCCAGGCATACAGGAACCTTTCTGGACTTCTGTGTTGTGGGATGACACACAAAATAATATGTTAAGTAATTTGATCCAGCAATTAAAACCAAGGCATGAATTATGCTAACAACTATCATGGAGAGAAAATTAATTCTCTCATAGCTCCACTGGTACTGCAAATGGACTATCACAGGTGTTTTAAAACCAATTGTGATGAGCCAAACCACCTCAGAAAAATGTGAGAACTTCATAAACATGATGATAAGCACAGATCTGCACCCCAGGTGTGGAAGGCATGAGACCTTGCTTCATGGTTTAATCTGCAGTCACTGGGAGCATCAGCAGGGGATCCTACAACCACCATGTGAGCAGATTGCATCAATATTCACCTTTACATCACTACTGACTTCCTCTTAGCTTTCAAGAGCCTCCTCAAATATGATGTTGCATGGCATCTGTTAATGTTCCCCATTGCTTCTGTAGGAAATGTTGAGGAGGAACTTTGCAAGTTAGCAAGTATGAGAACTCAGTTCTGAAGTATTGACCCATATTCACACCTGACAGCCTTTATGCCAATTTGGATATTCTCTGACCAAAAACCCAACCAACCAACTAAACAACCAACCAACCAACCAACCAAAAAACAACATCCCCCCACCCCCTCAAATTATAGATTTTACCCTGAGTGATTCCAAAATTAAATTCCTTAATGGGTTAAAATAGAGCAGGGTGAATTTTTTCCCTAACCCCAGAACACTGGATGGGAGAGGCTAGTACCAGCCATCACAGACAGCCTGATGCTATCACAGACACTCACATCATCGAATCCACTTAATTAACTCACAGGACAGAGAACACAAGAACTTCATTGACGGGGGAAATTCACTGGAGAGTGCTAAATGAAGAGATAGTGAGGCCAAAATCATAATTCATATATATATAGTGGAGCAGAAACAGAGCGGCCTTTATGGTCATGGGCTTGTCATACGATGCATGAGACCAACAGGTCTGGCAGGAGTGATATGTCAGTCTCCCTCCTATTTAAAAGTGTGTTTCAGAGGCAGACAACAAACACTGTCCTAAGAAAGTTGTTTTGTGAGTCATGAAATCAATCCTCATGTGAATTAGTGAGGTTAGATGGTCAATCCATGCAGCCCGGTCATCCTGACAGAGCAGATCAGGTTAATGCCTCAGGAAACACCTTGCCAGCTGTCTGATGTGGCCCACGGTGCATCTCAACCACACAGGACCCTCAGGTGCTTCCCGTTTGAGGCTGAAGGCAGAGTGAGGGTTTCCTTCACTGCTCATGTGCCCACCCTGGTGCTGAGCAGCACAGGGTACGGCCACCTGTACTTCAGCTGACCAGCTGCACACTAAGGAAATTAGCTGTTATTCACTGCCTGGCCTGTGCTGGGTGACTTTCTTCTGGTTTTACCATCACTTTACCATCTTATTCTCATTATTTGACCCTTCCTTGCCTAGCATCATTTTCACAACAGAGGTGTCCTTTACCTGTCAATAGAGAGGGTGATGGCCAATTGGGAAAAGCTGTTCCTGTGGACCAAGTGGCTCAGCTGGATGCCAAGCTGAGAGCAGGACTGGGCTCCCTCAGCAGACGCAGCATCCCCACTGCAGGACTGGGATAACATGAGCGCCCTCTTTGGTGGAAATGCATGGGAAAGGGTTGAAGAAAAATCTGCAAAATTCATAGAATCATAGAATCACAGAATGTTTTGGGCTGGAAGGGACCCCCAGAGCCCATCTAGTCCAACCCCCTTGCAGTGAGCAGGGACACCATTACCCAGATCAGGTTGCTCAGAGCCCCATCCAACCTGGGGTTAGAAATTCTTCTAACTCATTAAAATGAAACCAGTACTTTTGGAAAAAAAAAAAAAAAAAATCTGGGAGGAGAGCTGACTTAATTTTCATAGGTTTGCAGAATGGGAAGTATTTGTCACCCTGAGTAAGCTGTGAAAAGTATTTTTAACATGTTTAATTACAATTGGCATTC
>KL275357.1:0-15445 GCA_000699545.1 Podiceps cristatus
TTTTTTCTCGTGGTTCCAAAAGCAGATCGGTTTAGTTGTATACGGTTGAACTGAACGCGTGGTTGTGGTTTCAGATTCACGTCTCTCTACGCTACCTTTCCTGAAATGGCAAACGGAATTCAGTATTTTGAAGAAAATTCGTTAAAGTAACAAAGTATTGAACTAGCTCTGAATTACTACTTTAGAAGAATTTGGTTTTCTATTAATGTGGTCCTGTGGTGTTGCTTGTGCTCATCGAGGTTAATACTTTGCCTGTGATACTTCTACATCCTTTATTTGAAAACATTGTGGACAAGCAGTGCATGGTATGTATAGAAGGTTATAAGGAAGATTATTTGCTCTTTTTTCAATTTCTTTTAATATCATTATGTTTTCATATTTCCCGTATCTCAGAGGAAATGTGGCAGTCAGTTCCAGTGTTAATGACCCATTGCCTTTTTTTCAGCATGGGGGGACCAAGCACTTGCCTGGTAATCTTTTGTTTTCTTGTAGGTATTTTTGTTGATGCTGTAAATTCCATGGGCCAGACTTCTCTCTTCACTGCTGCATTGCTAGGTCTTGGTAAAATAGTGGATGTGCTGTTGGATTATGGCTCAGATGCTAATCAGTTAAGTACAAAAATAATGTTTTTCTTCCTTCATTTGAATTTTAAGTTTAATTTTTTAGTGGTTTTAGTCAATGTAATACACAGTATTCACTGTATAGAAATGAAGAAGTGCTTAAGATGCATGTTGCTATGTTAGCCAAAGATCCTCAGAGGTTAGTAGATGCATAATTTTCCTTATTTCGTGGTGTTTAGGAGTACATAAACATTCTAGGTATGTTGCTTTTCTCCCCATGAGCACAGCTGATCGAGTGTAGCAGGGGTAGGTTGAAACATTTCTGCTTTAATGTTCCTCAGTCGTTGTTACGATGGAAGCACCCCAGTCCATGCAGCTGCATTCTCAGGAAACCAGTGGATTCTTAGCAAGTTATTGGATGAAGGAGGTGATCTGAGAGTACATGATAAAAATGGAAAAAATCCTCAGTACTGGGCTATGTCGGCTGGAAAAGAAAGCAGTGCTCAGGTATGTGTGTGTAAAACGTGTTGAATATGTGCTGGATAGGGCCTCGCATCTTCATCTTAAAGTGAAGAAATTCCAGCATTCCAGGGAGAAATCCTTGGCTTTTACATGTTAGATAATTATTTAACAGTATTTTTCAGCATCACTAACGGTATTTTGAAGTCCTCATGATTCAGATTATTTAAGGTTTTGCTCAGGTGCAGGGAATTGTCTGTAACTCGTTAGGACCTTTATGTGTAAGTGTGCAGTGAGGAGAGCGACAGGCCCTTGTTTTTGATCCCCGGTGTATGCAGTTTGTTTGCATGTATGTGCAATTCAGGAGTAAACCTGAACTACTTTTCAAGTGTATCTCAGTCTGTACATGAACAATGTCAGCAAGCGTGTCATTTTTTGCTAGCATGGTAGCAAAATGTGATGTCAAGAAGATTTATTCATGACTGCGATATTGATTTAAAACTCATATTTTAATACTCCTCTTTCCTGTTATTACGATGCTCCTCTTAAAAAGAAGCTTGACAGTACAATTTTCAGTGGGTGAATGTCTTGAAAGTTAATCATCTAGTGTTTGAAGTAAGCTTTCTCTTACACTTCCATGTAATGGATTTTCTTCAAGTTTTTCTGTGTATCCCTTTCTGAAATGCCTATTTTAATATTGCAAGTAACAAGTTATTTTTTCCGTAGTCATGATTTATTAATTTAAAATGGTTTCTCTTGTGGTTTTGAAGTACTTTTGTTGGTGTTTTTTTCCCTCCCACTCCTCTCTAGATGCTGGAATTTATACAGCGCTGTACGTTCCACATGCAGGCTGCCATTCAAAGTTTTCCCTCTGATCTACTCAGGAAGGCTGGCTCATCAAAAGCGCTGGTCTGCAGTCCCTCTAGGTTTGGTGGCCTTGTTCAAGGGTAAGAGTATATTCTCAAGTACTGAGGGACTGAGCTACAAGGACTTTGTTCCATCTTCTGTTATCTTAAAATTAACAAGTTCTTGTTTCTTTTTGTCTATATCGGAATTAAACCCAATGTGTTTTAGGAATGATGGTACCTTTTATTTCTATTGTGAGAGTTCCAAATAGAAACTTGATAGTTGTAAATATCTGTATATTAAGAGATACTCTTGAAATCAGCAATATGAAATACTGGATTTTAATAGTATTAAAATGGCAGTAACATGAAGTAGTTTGTTTCTTGACCTTTTAAGGTCGCTGCAAATCTTTTGGGGGTGTGTTTCCAACTGTTTCAAGAGCTTTTATGTCAGATACATGTTAGCAAAAATAGATATTTGTGAACAAAAACCAATACAGGATGCCTGTGTGTGTATATATATACATATAATTTTATTGGCTATTTTCCTTTAAACAAATACATGTCATAACAATGTCTCTAAAAAGTTTAATGAGTTGCACAACGATTTGGAATTTCACCATCTGCATTACACTCTTTGCACTTGTCTAGGTCCCACACATTTCAAATAGATGACTGTTGCAGGATTTCTGCATTTTATTCTCTCTCTTTGATTTGTATTTTACATAAAGCTTTGGCATGTTAGTTACTCTTATTTCTTATGGTTTTGATACTTAGACGTGCTGACAGTCCTCTGGGTAGATTTCTAAAAGGTGGAGCTAATGCAGCCAAGAACATTTACAGCTTTGGTTTTGGGAAGGTAAGGTGCTATGGATAATGGCTTTCTAATGATATTAGTACAGTTCTTCAGAGTGATATATTCTTCACAGTAATTACCCCAACAGTGTTATTTTTAATTTTTAGTGTGTTGTTATTTCTACTGAAATAGCAGAAAAAACCTGTGGTGAATGCAAATATTCAGGCCTTTAGCTGTTAGTAGGCCCTATCAGAGGAAGCTGGTTTGGAACAGGCTATGGAAACTGTCCTGTTAATGTCACCTGTGGGAGTTCTTAAAGACTGTTTCTGCTTTCCCTATTTCAGCCTCACTAGAAAGTTAACCTTTGGCATAGATATCTTAACATTTCATGTTAATGCTTCAGCTGATGCTCCCATTGCAGTGATTGCACACAAGTTTTTAGCCAGTTTTTGACAGATCTTGGGAACTGATGCGTATTCCTTTTGGTTATGCCCTGGTGGTGTTTCAGTTTTATCTTGCAGGCAGCGGGCACCTCGGGTACTTGGCATATCTCCCTATTATTGGAGAAAAAGATGTGGTTCAGGCAGATGATGAACCAACATTTTCTTATCATGTTGGCCCATACATGATCATGACAAAGTAAGTGGAATCAAAGGGCTTTAAGCCCCTTTTAGTGTGTATCTTACTGTTAAGCAGCAAGCTGCTGGACCAGAGGCTGTGTTTGGATAGTGTTCCTTGTCTCCATGCACTGCTTTCTGCTTGTGGCTTGTTTTCTGCAGTCCCCTGATTAATGTCTTCTTCAGATCCCGTCGCTGTCTGTAGGTTGCTCTTGTGCTTTCCAGCAGTATTAACCCAATTATGATTATTCATCGATAGCAGTGTTTCAGTACTGATTCCTTTTGTGGTGGGAAATGCGTTGCTGGGGTTGCACAGATTGCATTGTTGAGTGTTTAGTCCTTGTAAGTTGGCTCAGGCCTCTGGCTATGCATGTCTGCAGCCCATTTGCTCAGACCTACAGTGAAGTGAGAGTGGCAAGTGCAGACGGAGCCTTTTTTTAATCTTTTGTGTTGTGTAGCAAGTAGCTGCACCTCAGAGGCATCCAGAGAATCGGCAAATTGGTGATTTATCTTCCCAAAGCTCTGGCTTGTATCACAGTGAGCTGGTGGCCTGTAGTGAAAAGGGTTTTAGAGTGTCCTTATTCTTTACCTTGGGTCATGGAAGGGTGGCGTCTTTGGACAGCAAACCTGTCCTGCTACATCCAGTCTTTAACAGGATGAGAATTTATTGTCAGTTTGAAAAAGTATATGCTACTCCCAGGATCATCAAAGTAATGTTCCTAACAGTAGGAGACAGCACCAGAGCATTTCAGAATTAAAAAATTATTTGTAAGTAATCCCGTAACTGGAAAAAATTACTGCAGAAAGCATCTCAGAATTTCCTCCTCTTCTCCTTGCAGCTTAATGTGGGGAGGCAGCAGAGTTACAGTGAAGGAACTCGGCTTTAAGCCCCATCAGAACTGTAATAAACTACGCTTGGCTGATCTTCTCATTGCGGAGCAGGAACACAGTAGGTAAGAAAGAAGGTGCAGGAGCCACACGTGCTGCTGGGGTCTGTGTGTCTCCAGAGATGTGAGGAAGTGTGATTAACCCCAGGAGGGCTGATGGGCTGTGGTGGTACTTTCTCCCAAAAGAGAAAAGCATGTCTCTCACTCCTCCTGTCTCCTCCCACTCCATTTGTTCCCCAGTGGATAATACAGGAAAAGATGATACTCACTTCTCATGAGTCTCTCTCTATGTCTGGATGAGAGCTTCATTGCACATTTCCTGGATGGTTTATTTATAGATTCTCCCAGTTGCAACAGTAAGCGCTGTTTCCTAATTAGAAGCATTCACATTGTATTGGTAAAAAGGCCTAGAAGGCCAGGACTCTTTCTCTTTTAATCTCAGATTTACCTTATTTTTTTTTTTTTTTCTCTCTTTGCAGTAAACTCCGTCATCCTCATTTGCTACAGTTGATGTCTGTTTGTCTGTCTAGTGACTTGGAGAAAACCCGTTTGGTATATGAGAGGGTTAACTTTGGTTCTCTGTACAGCATCCTTCATGAAAGGGTAATTGAAGTACTTGTTTTATAAATAGTAATTAATTGAGAGAAAGAAGTTTAGTAGCTACATCTCCCATCTTTGCTCAGAGAACAAGAAGACAAAGTCAGTCTGTGTATCAGGGCTTCTGTTCCATTGCACAGTACCAGGTACTCTGTGTGAGCTGGTAAAGTTTGTAACTGGCAAACACTTCAGTTAATGTTTAGGTGCAATTGCATTGATTTTCTTGTTTGGTGTCAGTTTTAAAATGATTGTTGTTAAATTCATTTGAACTCTAATCTTCTGCATGTGGTTGTATACTGCGAATGCAGGGAGACCAGCTTTTGCCCCTGAATATTTGCATGTAGTACATCGCAGACTGCCTGCGTACAAAAGTGAAGGCTTGAACTCAGTTGTGGTTCTCTCTGGGGTTTTTTTGGGGGGTGGGGGTTTTTGTTTGTTTGTTTTAATCAACTGATCTATGTTTTATTTTTGTCATTCAATACTTGTCTCTTCCTTTTTTGCAGTTAACTGAGTCATTATTTTATTTCTTTAACTGTTTGAATGCAGACACCTAAGTAAAGGCAAGACATTCTAAGTTCATTCTGCTGCAGAGTGAATTTTGGCATAGTCAATATCTTTTCTCTTAATTTTTAAGGTATTAGTTGGTTTAGTATTGAGAATGAACATTATTTAGCAAGTGCAATTTGTCTGTCTTCTACTACAGTAAGTTTCATGTTTGCTTTCTTTGCCTTCTTCTGGTTGTGTTTTTTTTTTGTTTGTTTGTTTGTTTGTTGTTTTTTTTTTTTTCCCCCAGCGTACAGAATTCCGTTTCTTTTATGTGGAGACGATTTTGCATGTGCTGATCCAGATTAACGATGCTTTGCGTTTTCTACACTCCCGTGGATTTATCCACCGTTCGTTTACCTCCTATGCTATTCAAATTGTTTCTTCTGGTGAGGCAAAGCTATGCAACTTGGAATACATGATAGAAAGGTAAAGGACAAATGCGAGTAAATTCAAATTTAGTGCTAAATTCTGCTGAAGTGCCGCTCTTGATGACTAGGGGCTCCTGACTCTGAGTTGGAAACTAGTAGGAGAAGCTGCTTTTTACTGGAGTGTAAAAATACCATCATAGCAAAATAGAACCTAATCTTACAGAACAGACATGAAATTCTTCTTTGAGTCACTAATTCTGCTGCTGGGCTGGGAATAATTTAAGTCTTCTCTTGCTATACTGAATTTGGGCTTATGGAGGCTTACCTAAAATGGTTGAAGATTCCACACCTCATTGAACTGTTAGTAATTAAGTGCCACCAGTGACAAAAAGAGTGTTTCTTTTATGAAGGACATCATTCGCTTCGTCTAGGGGAATTACTGGTTATTTATGTTTTTTTACTGCTTTCCTGTAGTGGAGTCTGGTTAGAAAGGAAGTAACTGGCTGGTTAGACTATAAAGAAAGAGAGTAAAATTGATAATAAACAAAAATTTGCTGACAGTAATGTCCTGAAAGGAGCAAAGATACTTCCTAACCTCCTCGCAAACTCCATTTGTTAATAAATTTGGGCGATTTCTTGACTATTTCAGATATAGCTTACTGTGAAATGAATAACAAAAACCCCTATAGGTAAATTTGAGGAGGAAGTGATCTTCTAGACATATGTATTCATTGCAAAATAAATGTTGATAGGCTAGGTGGCACCTTCTTGTATTTTGGCCATGGTCAGAGAATGCTGGCCAGAGCTGAAAGGTTGTTTGCCACATTCCTATTGGGAAATTTTCCGTGTTCTCTGATTTCTGCTTGAGTGTAAATTTGTTAAAGTAGTTGTTACTTTCACCAGAAAGTCTTTGCTGTAATGTGCCAAAATTTATTGTTGCAAAAATATTATACATTTTTATTTGCAGGTATACTCTGGCCCTTTTAGGCATTTAAACTAAAAGCTGATACAGCAAACTCATCTGCTCAGTTCCAGAAGATACATTTCTAGTTCAGTGTGCTGTATGTCCCAGTTCACAACTTTTTTTTTTTTTTCCCTTCATACAGCAAAGATGGTGGAGAACACAGTGATCTGACACGTATTCCTGTCCCAGTCCAGCTGCATAAGTGGTGCTCTCCTGAAGTGATCCTTGAAAAAGTTGTAACAGTCAAATCGGATATTTATAGCTTCTGTACAGTAGTGCAGGAGGCCTTGACAGGTATATCTATACAGGTTTAGGCTTTTGTCACTAGGGTAACCCACTGAATGTTTTCAGTGCAGACTGTCAGCCCTCTAATGTCTGTTTAATTTTCCTGTGTGACTGGATGAAACCTGCCTGTGATGGCTCACACAGGGTTAACTTGGAAAAGGAACCATCCAGGCAAAAAAGGCAGATGTTAATGAAAAGTAAAGACTACTTTTGCAAAATGTAATGAGAAAAATTAAAATTGCCTAACTAAATGATAAGATTAATGGCTGGTATTAGAGAGATACAATTTTGTGTATGGTGTTTTTCTGCTGTTTATCTTTCCTCTTCATACGAGGACAGCAAAACATTCAGTTAACTTTGCGATGTGCAAAATGAGCCTGTTCAGCTTTCATCTTTTTGATCACTCAGGTAACTTACAGATAATGTGTTGTTATTGTTACTACAGATAATGTGATGCATATTATGTATTGACTTTGACTATTTTGACAGGGAAATGGGATAAACAATTACCTTAAAAAAATAAACCCTCTATTAGCTAGTTGGTAATGAAGAATCCAGAGCGTGATTTAGTGTAACTGTCCTCTAGAGATTGCTGTCAGCTCCCTTTAAAGCACCCACTGTTGAAATAAGATGGGGAGGAGATGCCAGACTGGACTTGTTTGGTTTGTGACAGTGGTTGTATATTATGGAATGTGCAGGCAATAATGCTTCAGTATTTCTTGGTTCTTTCCTCTTTTTTTTTTCTTTATTTTCATTAACATTGATACACACCTTGTGACATAAAGTCTATACTTACATCTTGCAGAGACCCCTCCCTGGAAAGGTCTTGAAGACTCAGTTATTAAACAGCTCGTAATTTCAGGACAACAGCTGGAAGCAGATGTCAGGCTTCCTATGCCCTATTATGGTATCGTAAAGTCAGGGCTAGAACCTAAACAGAAGAACCGCTCCGTGAAACTTCAGGATATTCAATATATACTGAAAAATGACTTAAAGGTGACTTCCAGGATTGTAACCTTTCATGTATTTAAAACAGCGGGATTTTGTGTCCATTCAGATTCAAGTTGATCTGTGTAAATCTAGGTGGGAGGCAGTCTAAACACTGAGTATCCTTTTTTGGTCATGGAGGCAAACCACCTTAAAAGAGAAGGTGGAGACATTGAACTGTCAAATATAGTTGTCTTTTTTATTCTGTTTTTTTGTATTACAGGACTTAGTTAAGTCTCAAACTGGTCATGCTGAAAAAATGACAAAGGCACAAAGACCTGCTGTTTTTGCAGATGTGAACATCTGTTTGGCATCAGCTTTTAGCTACCAGAAGAGAACACAGGAATTGCAGGAAAAAGAGATAAATGAGGATGGTGAGATTTTTTTCCTAGCAAGTTGTTATGTGTCCTTCACTTAGCATGTTCCTCAATTCATAGAGGTCTAATACAAATAATTAAAAAGTGAGCAATTACAGATTTTATAACATAGATTGAAAATAGAAAGCAGTTAGCTTTGAATTCTAGCTACCACCCTGATTGTTAATGTAAACTCGAGACTCTAAGTCTAGTTAATATTTGAAGTCTGGGCACACTGTTGGCAGAGGTGTTAAATGCTGCTCATGTAATCTCTAAAAGACGTTAACTACTAAATGTACGAAAGCTGTGTGTTTGGACATCTGGAGAAATGGCTTAACACTTAAATTTTTCAGACAGCCCTACTGCCCCAAGATACTCTCTTTTTCCTGAGGAGAATAGTGCTTTAGTGGACCAAGAGGCATCAACCACTCTACAGCCAGTCGCACAGGACAAAAATTGTGATGTAGCTTCTGAGCTCCAGGCGACCCTCAGTGTCAGCGATGTGGATGACAGCCTCTGTAGCTTTGAAATCAATGAAATCTTTGCCAGTTATCCTGAACTTCACGAAGACTTCCCAGAAGAAAGAGCTGGATTAGATCAAACTCTAAAGGGTGAAAAAAGGCAGCAAGAGGAAGGAGATAAGGCTGCCCTCAGAGCCCTGTATGTATTCCCTGGAGCGCACTGTGAGGAAAAGCTAGTTTATGAGGAAGGTGGCTTTTCAGAATCAGGTACAGAGTACACTACAGAAGAGGAGGCGAGGGTAAGTGAGGCCTCTGAACTATGCACGCTGGCACAGGTGAGAGGAGATGCTGGGAGAAGAACGAGTAGTCTGTCCCAAAACGAGCAGCACATCAGCAAATGTGTCCTTAATTTAAAGATTGTTCAAAGCATGTTGCAGCAGGCGGCAGATTCCCTGTGCAGAACAGAGGAGAAACTGGACAAATTAGAGGCCACTGAAAAGCAAAAGAAGCTGCTTCAGGAAATCAGAATGAATCAGCTTTCTAAGCAAATTTTTCAAGGAGGACATTGGAACAGATCTGATGATACTTACCAAAATACCAATAACCCTTTTTCTGGAGCTAATACTTCTTTTTGGAAGGCCATAGGTCCGCCATCAAGTGACTACATTCCACCACAGATAATGTGTCAGGCACGAGGAGCATTGGGTGGAGACAGTTTCCAAGCTGTTTCAAAGGCAGCAAAGGAAATGGAGACAATTCAAAATGAAAAGTGGAAGTGCTTGCATGAGCTGAGTAAGAGGAAAAATGAGAACAACCATCATGATCTCAGCTTCAGTGTGGTGAAAAGCCTGGATGATCAAATGAGCCTAGACTGTGAGGTAAAGTGTTGAGCAGGGTGACGGTGTTTCTCGTTTCTGTATTCCTTAGCAGGTAAAGAGATTAAGTTCTAGATGGTGTCCAAGAGGAGGGATGAACCTGTCTTTTAAAATATATGCATATACCATATGCATTATATGAAGGAATGAGAATAGCTCAGCAGTGTGATAGTATTAGTTCTTCTTCCCCCTTCCCCCCCCCCCAGCAAAATAGTAGTCCAGGGACTCCAGAGGGATCAAAATCCTGTACTAAAATGGAGATGGGACTGTCAGGGAAAAGGGCAAGCAGAGAAAGGTTTTTGTTTGTATACTTAGTTATGGAGGTCTCAGCTGCCCTTAGTAAGGGCTTCTAGATCATTTTCATCATTAAATAGAAGTAGTTGACATGCTTAGCCCAAAGAGAAAAAGAAATTCATGTATGTATTTGCTGTAGGAATAATTGGAATCATTCAGGTCTGGTCATTCCCTGGGAACTACGTGTCATGATACTCTGCCTGCATACATATGAAAGCTGCTATAAATCCAGGGCAGAGTTTTTACTAGGCTAAGGCCTGGAGTTGTCATCCTTTCTCATGAGCAGTGCTACTAAAATATAACCTAGGGAATAAAGTTTGCACGGTCTGGTTCTTAGTATATCGCATAGACAGCTCAACTAGTAATTACCAGAATGCCCGATGTGTGCTGAATCATGGCTTGTTGGACTCATTTCAGCATTTACTCCCACATGTATCTGTAAGATGCAAAAAAAAGTTCAACTTGCAGTGTCAGAGAGGAAGTGATTCACGTTCTGCAGCAAGTGCAAGTGAAGAAGAGAGGTGGTGAGTTTTGACCGTATTCACAGAAGCGTTAATTCTAGTAGATTCATCTTGATACAGCTGCTGTCAAAAGTAGACACATCCAGGATCAAGGGCGGCATTATGGGATTTTTCAGTGAGCCAAAAGCTATCTGTGCAATTAGGACCCTGCTGTGAGTCATTGTCAGCTGCAGAGCTGACAGGATTGGCAGGGCAATTACTCTGAGTGGTGTTCAGACAGGTTCCAAATGCCTCTCTGATGGAGGTCAGTGGTCCAAGAACTGTAACAGTGCCTAAGGACGGCAAGCTAATGAGTTACTAGTAAGGGTGGTTCTCCGTGCTCTGCACAGCCTCCTTCCGTGCTCAGTTGAACCAGTTTGGCTTTCATAGGTGTCGGACTAGGAGCTATGTTGGGGGCTGCGGGAGCAGAACACTCCTGCTAAACCCAGTGACAGCAGAGCATACGTTACTGCACTATGTTTGCTGTGCTCTTTAATGTCCTCCCTTTGTGTTTCGAAGTATGGGTGGGAGGTGTATGTTGAAAGTACCTGGTAAAATGTGTGAAAATTAATGCATCTTATTACTCGGAAAGATGGGGACAGGCACCTCCTTCCATGTTTGGGTCAAATCAGTCAGGAAAACTGTTGCAGATTTTAAGATGATTCGTGACCCAGTTGGATCAGTAAGACCCGTTGGTAAAGGACATTCTTGGTTAGAAGATAAATATGCCAGATGCTGGCATGTGGTTGATGGTCACGTGAATGAACTCTAGATTGGAATTGGGTTGGTGATAGGATTGTTATCCAAGTCTGAAGTTCTCATCAATATCTTCAGTTGTTAGGGAAGGCATTTGACAGCTTTTGAAATCAAGATTTTAACGTACAGCTTGTCTGGTTAATCTACAATAGACCCAAATAACTGTCTGTGCTTTCTAAGCTTCTGACAGCTCAATCTGCTACTTCTGTTGGATTCTTAGAACACGTGTGCTCTCAGCCTTTTAATTGACATTAAGCAACTTCCAGTCTTTCACTGACTGGGGAATACTTAACACAATGCCCTTGTGCGTTAACAGAGTTTGATGCATTTCTTAATGCTTTATTATAGGTGCTATCCAAAATCAGGATCTGAAATCTGCAGTACAAAAATAAGTGAGGAAAGAAGGATGATGCAATCAGAATGGAGGAGTAAGTAGATCAGTGTTAACTTGACATTAATGTTAGCAAGTCTTACTGCAGTGCAGTGTATTAAAATTTAACACATTTTCTTACTTAAGAAAGGTCTGTGTGCCTTAATTGCTGAAGCTCTATTAGGCTGTTCTTGGATGAAAACCAAGTGAGTAGGATCCTGTGTCTTGCACATTCAGGGCATAAAATAATTGCATCCACATTAAGATGATTTGATTGTAAAGCTCGAAGAATTTCCAGCCCTGTTTTGGAGGATGTAAGGGAGGGACAGCATGTGAATTTAGAAAGGGTAGTATAGCAATGACCAGTGGATGGCAGTACAGGCACGAGTATCAGAGAATGCAAACTAACAAAAATTGTAGACTTGTCCATGTCAATTCATGCAGGTTTTAAGCTTTCCTTAAAATGGAAGATGTGTTTAGCTCTTTTCACAATGAAGGAGTTTACAGGCTGTAACTTTAGCATTTCTAACTCTGCAGACACAATGAAACACAGGGAATGCTTTGAACGTCCAGATTTTGTTGTGTGAACTGGCAATTTTGTTCTTTTTGTGTAGCTGAAGTAAAGCAAATGGCCAGAAGAGTGGCCTCAGGACAACTAGAACTCAGCTCTCCGTATCCAGCCAGTGAATGGACATCTGAAAGTGAAGCAGAGAGTATAAAGGAAGCCTTTCAACACGTCACTGTTAGAGTCCAAAAAAGTCAAGGCCAACAAAGCGATAGGTTGCAGATGGGGGATAATGTTGAGTCTTGGGATGTGGGCAGTGAGGATGGATCTGAATCTGAGGAGAGTGATCTGGAATCTGCATTCAGAAGTTCTGGAGGTAAGGTTGAAAAATGAAAAATAATTTATTCACTTTTTGACTCTCTCCATCTCCCAGCAGATTTCAACTGCTGTGATTTTGTTACAGTCATGGTCAATTTTATCTTCCAGAGTCTTGGCCCCAAAGCAGGTCAATGACTCAGTCATTGGTGAGCACAAATAATAGACTAAGATGAGTATTCCTTGGTAGTAGGTGGAGGCAACACCCAGTGAGTTCAGAGGCCCTTCATTGTCATTGATTACCATGTATCAGCATGGCAAACCCAAAGCTTTCAAACCACGAGTATGCTGCCACACTTTTTCTTTCAATTGGACTAGAGGGTGCTTTTTCTGTAGCAGCATAGTGGGTAGTGCTTTTGTAAAAGTTACGGGTAAAGGAACAACGAAAGCTTCACATGCCTGGATTAACGATGTGTTTAAATGTCATTATTTCTCCATGTTCCTGACAGACAATGTAGTTTTACTGTCTGCTCTCATTAGTATTCCCTCAGTGGTTCAGAACACTCACTTCACATTATTTCTTGCCTAATAGTTTTGTTCCATTCTGACGTCCTAGGGAGAAGTTGCCAGTCACCATCACAAGATGAACAAGCAGAGTCTGGAATAGCCATTCATACAAATTCAGTCCTTCCTCAACAAGTTGAGAATCTCTCTAGAGTACGTATAGTAATCCAAGAAATCTAGTTGCAGCTGGTTACCTGTAAAACAGATTAGTCTGCGTGTTGCACACTTAACTACCAAGACAGCTGATCTTTTCAGTTGTGATCTGACTGACAAACCCCCTCACGATTTTTTTTTTTTTTTTTTTTGTTCTATAAACCATCGAGGTTGTGTAAGGAGCAGGAGGTAGGTTGGTAGGTTGAAACTCAGAGTGATCAAATTAAATGTAATTTCAATTTGATGCAGTATTGTTTTAACATTATTGACTAAAATGTATATTCTTTAATAGAGAATGGAGAAAGCATCTCATCTTGAATGATGAGGTCTTTCACAGGGGCATTCAAGGGAATTACATTGTTCCCTTAATTTATCTCCTGATGTGTCTGAAGAATTCTTGACTCCTGATCCTGATTATTTCCTTCCTCCTACTCGGGGAAGTTCTGAGCTAAAGTTAAAAATAGCAGAAAAGACAAGAATGAAGTCTGTGTCAAGAACTTTGGACCTAAGTTACAAAACATGGTTTTATTATGCTTCCGTTTGATTTGAAGAAGAGCTGTAGAAAATGGGAGAACGACAGTTTTTATTCTTTTAAAATAATACCTGCAAATAAAGATTAATCTAAAAGTAAGAAAATTCTAACCCAGTTCTTTTCAATCACACACACCTGCCTGAAAGAAAAGGTAAAAAACGCCCCAAACAACTAAAACCCCAGAAACACCCAGACTTGCTCTCAAAACACTAGGGGCATGTTTTCCTAACTTATTTACTAGGAAATTACATGGTCTGTGGCTGAAAAGTTTTAGGCAGTTGATAATTTCAGCCTTCACAGCTCTATCCATAGTAGTACTCAGTAGTCTTAAAACAATCTTCATTCATTTCTTGAAGATTCTAAACTACTGTATGGACTATTCAATCCAATCCATGCTGTTTGCTAATAAGCCTTTGGGAAGTCAGTCTCTCCGTTCTGATCATTGTGAACATCATCCTGTGAGAGTCGTCCTACCCTTCGCAGCTTGCCTGTGAGAACCTGAATTCACTTCCTTTTCCCCCCTTCAGACCCCAGATGCTGAAGGGAAATTAGGAGATGCTTGTGAAGGATTTTTACAGAAACAGTTACCCGAGGATGCAGGATCAGATATTCAGGTTTCAGGTAAATGCTTTTTCTTTTGAAGATACTTTTGAGTCAGGGAGATGGAGTCTTGTTGCACTTAGATTTTTGTCAGCAGCACTCTTGTCTGAAGGCTGGAGCTTGGTTCTTTAGGCCCACTTGGTCTCTTATTTTAGTGAGAATTCAGGACACTCAGGGTTTTGGAAGATGAGGTTTGGGCATTGCAGCCCCTGTTAAGTGCAATGACTATGTACTTGCTGTGTTTCAGTTAAAAAACAAAACAAACTTGTTTGCAACGGTTTTGTTTTTACCCTTGGGCTAAGTTTAATCTTTTTATGCAACCTGCTATTGTGCTGGAAACTGAATTAGAGTTGTATTTACACATTAATATTCTTATTGCAAGAATGATCTTGAGCTTAACTGTAAGAGCTGACTGTGTGTGTGTGCAGAATAATGGAAGGACCATCGTTTCTCTAGTCTGTTGCCTCTCTTAGCTCAAATTTGTAAATGTTGCAATATTCCCCAGTGCTTCAGTGGTTGACTGTCTGGCAGCTGTGCTATGTTTATGAAAATGCATCTTTAAAACACATTTGTCTCTTGACAACAACAAAGGTCACAAGAACGAAAAAATTTAATAAAGTTGCAATTTCCTGTTCAATGAGTTGTGTCGCTTTCTTTTGTACTTGCAAAACCCAATAACAGGGAACGTTTGTTATTTGTATTCAGGAGGAGAAATCCTGTTCTGCAGCACAGCGGCGCAGAACTCTGGCAGTAAGACGCTAGGAGGGAATCAACTTAGCCATATGCCTGTAGCCAGGTAGACAGTTATTTTCATCGTTACTTCAAGCATGAATTAGGTTATAAAGTGTGCTCTCTTTATTAATTCTGCTTATATATCTAATATTCAAATAAGATGCCAGTGGTGTTTTTTAATGATTATCTACATGTCATAGTTCCCTGCCATGAAAATACTAAAAGGACTTTCACCAGTCTCATAGGGTTTTGTCTTTTACAGTGCTTAGGATTTTTGTGGGTTGTGGGGTTTTTGGTGGTTTGGTTTTTTAGGTGTTTTGGGTTTTCTTGTTTGTTCGGTTTTGTTTTTTGTTTTTTTTCTTAACGAGGGAGGTAAAATAGGAAAAAAATAAGTCATGTATATCTTTTACACTGATAAACTGCAGTCTTAAACAGAGCAAAGATAATTCAAATTAAGGCTTCAGTCATCTGTTTTAATTTTGTTTTGGTTTGGGAGCTCAAGTGGCATGAAGATCCTGCCT
>JMFS01081823.1:0-21717 GCA_000699545.1 Podiceps cristatus
ACCGTTTGGGGTTAAACCACGACACCTTCTTAACCACGACTGGCCATACAGGGAAAAGAAAGTCCTAGTAAGAAAAACTGAGGAACAGGGATTAATTATACTGTTCCAAGAAGAGGTGTCCTGCATGCTGTTGCTCTCTCTGTACTTCGTTTTCTTCAGCTGCAAAAAGGAACTGAGCATTTCCCTATTCCATGATGAAGGATAAACCAATTAAAATAAAACAACTTTATGTTGGTTTATTGTGTATATACAAATACATAAGAGACGCTGCTGCAAAGGCTTCATTTTCCCTAACCTCTATTAGTATCCATAACACAGCCCATTTGCAGTACATGCAGGTAATCAGAATCTCTCTGGGATGACGCTGAACAGGTTTCGCAGAAAGATGCACTAACCTGAAAACTTGATCTGTTAAGTCCGAGCCTCCCTCTGCTGTGAAACGGTCTTGGGACAAATTTATTCAGAGTTAAGGCAAAGCTGGACTGTAACTTACACCCTTAACAACATCTATTGCCCTCTTACCTGTCACAGCCTCAGTGCTGGCCCTCTTGCTCTGTTGCTCTCCCTTTTCCGCCCAGATGGAAATGACGTACTCCATGCCTGGCTTCAGTCCTGCCAAGATGGTGACATTCTTGTCTTTCTCCACCTCTCTCTCCTCTGTGTCCCCATTAGCTGAGGTGTAGCTCACTCTGTATCTGTCTATTGAAGCCTGGACTTTGTTCCAGGAAACAGTCATGGCATCCTCTGTCACTTGGTCAGCCAACAGCTTAGTTGGGCTGTCAATTTCTGTAAGCAAAAGTCAGAATCATTCAAAGGTTTAGTACAGTGCCCTGCCAATCAAAATGGTCTGAAGACACAGACAACACAAGTTTTATAGCCCAATAAAACATACTACCTCTGCCTATCAAACATACTTGGAAAAACAGATGAGCTTTGGGAAATGATTCTATGCCCAAAGACCCAAAAAGGGCCTCTGTGCCCAAAAGTTTGATTGGTTGGGTTTTTTTTACCTCCAGCTCAAACTGGTAAATCTAATAGTTTATAGCTAAAGGTAAAACTTCTGTGTTTTGATCATGCGGTGTAAACACTGACACTTAAGCGAGTCCCATTGGATATCACCATTTCTGGCCCCAAATCATTTTGTACTGTCGGATACAGTGTAAGGCTGATAAAACAAGGGGGCTAACCGCTTGCAAGCCCTACCACTCTCGGCGCATCGCTACCCACACTTGTACGTCAATGCCGAGGTGGCCGAGCCTTGGCAGAGCCAGTCAGCCCTCTGCCCCACTGCTGGGTGAGCTGGGCTGCCGATTTCTGCGGGAATAGCTAGGGGTGAAGAACATGGGTTTTCCCGCTGAGGCTACACTTACTCCTTCCCCTCAAGGGCCCTGCCAATTTCTTCCACTTCTCATCCTCTATTTGTTATCAAGGATGGGCTGAACTCCAAAGTTGGGAGGTGCCCAATTCTGAGGTGTTTCAGCCGAGGTCTAGGTCTCCTCCTCCCAGCTGCAACAGCAGGGTTCCTTGTTGGGAAGCGTCTAAAGCAGAGCCGACCCTGCATGGGCAGAGAGAAAAGCCCATGCAGAATGTGGTGTTATTGCCTTTCGCTTTCTCAAGATTGTAACCTCTTGTCTGGGTTGCTTGGGGAATTAACCCAAAAACCAAACTGGCTGCTCAGAATCTCTGCCTGAAATGCAACTCTCCCGGAACAAGATTATTTCATACTAAAGCAAAACTTCCTACCTGTCACAGCTTTGATGTCTGCTGAGGTCCCCTCTCTGCCCAGAGGCCAGTGGCATACATTTTGCTTGCCTTCAGTCCTATCAGAGCAGCGATGCTCTTGTCCTTCCTCACCCCCGTGTTCTTTGTGTCCCCATTGGTTGTGCTGTATCTCACCAAGTACCTGCCTATCAGAGGCCAGACCCTAGCCCAGGAGATTGTGACTGTCGTCCATTGGCCTTCTGGCCACTACACAGACACTACGCTGGCAATTTCTTAAGGGAAGGTTTGAAGGTGAAGAACCAGGCAATGACACTAGTGAGAACTGTTCACATCTTTCACCAGAAGAAAAAAACACTTTCAATCTCCTTTCCGTTATCACAGTCCTTCCCTTGCCCTTTCCACAGACAGAAACATGGCACTAGACTTCACAAGGCTTAAGTCACTATTGCAAAGCAGCCTGCAGGAACGTGGCCCTTCAAGGACAGCCCAGCAGCCCACGACCTTTACACAGAGCATGTGTTTGTGGGTCTTTCCCCCCTCCCCCCCCCCCCCCCCACTGGACTGCTAAATACATCTCAGCAGACTGAGCAATGAAGGACTTCCAGATGCCTCCCAAATTATCAGAACAGCATTTTCTATTCTGGCTTATTCTGCCAAAGGCTCTAAGCTCCAGGGCACAATGCACAACTATCTGACAGCCACACTGTAATTTATCATTCACCAGCTTAGCTGCACTATGATTTACCACACATTAGCTACAGTAAAAGTTGTGATTTTCCACCTGTGTGTACTAATCTCACCTCTTTTGCAAGATGAAAACACATTATTTCTCATTTTAATGAAAAATGCTGAGGCTTGTTTGCATCACCCCAGAGCAGTGCATGCTGGGAATGTGCATATGAATAATCACAGCTCAGCTAGCTAGTTAGATGCTCACCTGTGGCAAGAAAAATCAAGTGAAGGATTTTCTTGTGTGATATGAAAATCAAGTTTGTTCTTTAGCTAGAATTGCACTGCAGCTGGGCATGGGCTGTGCCTGTACGCATATGCGGGGATTTCACTCCTTAACCCCCTGGTGGTCCGGGAGCTCTCAAACTGGTCACCTGAAGCAGTGAGAACATGGGCTGGCTTGAGACAATGGACCAACTAGAAAGTAGGTGATGGACTAAGCTTGATAATTAAGCATTGGACTGATCCTTACCAACCCCCTCTCTGGGTGGGAGCTTCAGACAGTCCTACAAATTCCCCAAGGCAGCTCCCATGGTGTCTAGTCTGATTTTATATGCTTAAATGCATTGGTGAACATCCTGAGTGGAGCATCCCAGACACTCCCCTAGGTAATTTCTCCTGCAGAAGTGCAGATTACACATAGGTAAAACATTTGTAAATAGTAGAAACTGCTCCCGTACACACAGCCACATTGGACCTTGGCTGGCTGGACTGTCAAGAACTGAGCAAAAGACTGGTTTGAAGAGTTTCCCAATCCAGCTGCAGACCCTGCTGCAAGCACCCTTCCAATGGAGACTCCCTGTCACCAAGGGACAGTGACCACATGTCCTGTTTGGGAGACTGGATTCCCCACATGATTCTTACCTCATGCCACACTCTAAATAACTTTGGTTTTCCTTTTTAACACTCTGCCATGACTATCTGTTCAAAACATGTACAAGTCCCCTGTCCTGTTGGGAAAGGCCATGACAGCCACCTGAAGAAAAACTTGGAGGTGGTTTAGGGCACTTTAAAGGCAAGACACAAAATACACATTCCAGCTCTGAGCCTTTAGTTTTGGCTGGGTTTCATTGTTCTCTGTACTGACTGTAACTGGTGCCACAGGATCTGTCCACAAGAGGATTCAAACCAGGGTCTTCACGCTTCACTAGCCACACTAGTAAGAATGACACGAATTTGTTACCTTCACTAAAAAAACTGTGCAAAGTGGGAAAAGCTTTACTGGGACATATAAAACTGATAAAGGAGTTTGAAATTCGAACTCAGCTCCCTCTGCTGCTGCTGCTACAACCTACCTGTCACCGCTCTGGTGCTTGCCTTCTTGCTCCGCTGAGGTCCCTTCTCTGCCCAGATGTGGATGACATATTCCATGCCTGGCTTCATATCCAGTAAGGTGATGATGTTTTTTTCACTCCCCACCTCTATTTTCTTGGTGTCCCCGTCAGCTGAGGTGTATCTCACCATGTACCTGTCTATGGGAGCCTCAGCTTTAGTCCATGAGACAGTGACTGTATCCTCTGTCACTCGCTCTGTCGCCACATTGGTTGGGCTATCAACTCCTGAGAGAACATTTCAAAGCACAGGATTAGGAAACTCCAGCTGAATTAAACCACTACAATACCTGTCATGGCACGTGCACTTTTCCTTCATTTTTGCCCTGCTGCTTTGCCCAGCTAAAGCCCAGAGTCACCTGGGTTCCCCCCTACAGCCCCTCAAGAAAGAAACACAACCATGACAAACCAGCATGGTCAGAGTGGGGAGAAAGCAAGACTCTGCCACCATTTACATGAAATTTTGCATTTTTTTCTGCCAGCTAACTGCCTCACCTCCCACGTGTACGCACCTGCTCTCTTGCTCTCCTCACAGCACCAAGCATAGGCCCCATCCTTTCTCTGCCTCCAGTGTCAGCCATTTGTTGCTCCCTGTTTTCTGCCTGCCCTGCAGACCTGTCTCTGAGACTTCCCCAAGGCTTCTGCTATTTTAGGTGATGAATCAGAGTTTAGTGGTAGCTCTTGCAGCTCCTAAGCTCCAGGGGTTACATAAGAATATGAGCAGGATGACTCATCGTGGATTTGTTTTTCCTTTCTAAGAAGTTTTGCAGCCCCCAGGTCTGTGAGGAACAGCTTGAAGATACAAGCCAAAGGGGTTCCAAATAATCAGAATCTACACAAGAAAGAAGAGCATCCTTACAACAGCAGTGTAGAAGCCGTAGGTTTTGTTGCTTTAAATCCATGTTCTTTTAACAGAATAATTTACAAGACAACCTCAGAAATGTCACACCTGATTTGGGATTTTTCAGTCTTTGGACACAGCACACCTACCCTTTTGTAAGGGAGCTGAATTTCAGAGTTTGAAGAATCTTAGGTAGAACAGGAGATCAAAATTCTTCAAAGTCTGTTTTTCAATATAATAGCTCAAAAATACTCTGCCATGTTTTTGAAGAGCTTGAAGCATCCATGAACAGGAGCAACCAAGGTTTCTAGATCTGCTTTAACATTCAGGGCTGCCAGTTATAGGAAAAATAACAGCCAAATAACAGTTTCAACTGCCAGGCCTTCTGAGCTGTAGAGCACATGGTCAGAGCAGAAGTCAGCTTAAAGATGCTTCTGTGCTCTCCCCACACTGGAGGTGACTACTTCTGACTTGGTCTCTGTTAACAACACAAAGCTTTGACCTCTAAGGGCCAGCAAGTAGCTGAAACCTCTTCCGTGATTCCACACGTAAGAGGCAAAGACTCAAGCTACCGCAGAAATGCCAGGGCTGTGCCGCTGTGCAGCTCACTGGACAAGCACCACCTCTCCTCCATGGGGCAGGTGTGCCAGACTGCTCGGTGGCTGGGCCTACATCCTCAGTGCTAATCTGCTCCTGGGTCTGGCTCTTCTCCTCGGTCTGGTGAACAGAAAAATAATGCCGGAGCCAGGCAATACGGGAAGGAAGAACTTGCCTCTCTTCCTTACTGCTCCTGGGCTCACAGACCAGACAAATCAGCAGCGACTAACAGCTCCAAGGCAGTCAGCAGCAGCTGCTCAGAGGAAGGGCTAGATTCAGACCGCAAATCATGTGTGCCAGGTTTAAGTGAGGTCATCCTGTCAATGACCTAGTTAGGGATGTCATGAACTAGAAAACTTTGAGTTACTGCTGGACCTGGCTCTGAGCTGCTTTGGGAGCTGTTATATCGTACAGGGGCCAGCTCACACTTTTCCTGTGGCTGGCTGGAGATGTTAGTCAAGTTAAGGGCAAAATTACTGTAAGTTTAAAACTGAGACAAAAGACTGAGCTAGGGCTAATTTTAGTGTTTAAGATACAGTGTAGACAAGCTTAAGATATAAGCAGACCTGGCTTCAGGTCGTGCATGAAGCAGCAGCCAGCTGTGCACCTTTTGTGCTGCAATCTCAACAGATCTGTCCCTGAACCCTGTAGTAACATCACTCTCATAAAAGAAACTTTCCACGTACCGGTCCTACCACTCACTGAGGATGGTTTCCCCTCTGTATTGTCCTTCACGGGTATGACAGTGATCTCATACTCTGTGCCAGGTTTTAGGCCTACAAAGAGCAAAAGGGAGCGTTACCAACAATTCGGGAAGAGAGTAGTTTTTCTTAAAGAAAGCTGTTTTGTTAGTCTACCCAGTTCTAGGTTTGTAGCAGAGAGGAACTTAAAAGTTTAGATTTCCATCTAACTTCCCTTTGTCTTCAGAATGCCTTGATAGCACTTTTGGTCCAGGCTTGCCCTTAGGGCATACGTTGACTATAATAAGTGAGGATTTCCATAACATCAGCACTACAAGCTCTGAAACAGATTATACTTTATTGCTAACAAGGACAGAATTAAAGCAGAATGAATATGCCTTGAAACTTGCCATCCACAGGGCACAGAAGCATCCTCCTTGTGGAGATGCCCATCATTATGGGATAGGGGAACCCCAACAGATCTCACCCTGGCCTACAGCATAAGATGAAGGAAAAATGGCCACATGAGAGAAGAATCATCTCATGACTATGGTCTGACCGTCAGTCGTTCCTGCCACTCCTACTCACCCTATTTGGAATACCCACAAGTGCTCACCAGTCATGATGTGTCTGCTCTTGGAGTCATCGCTTTTGGGCACCGTGATCTGCTTCTCCTCCATCTCCACCAGGGATCTGAACTTCAGCTTGTAATAATCCACATCTGTTGGTGGGTTCTCCCACTCCACTTCCAGGGAGTGCTCCATCTCCTCCGTCACCCAGATGGCATTGAGTACAGACAGGACTGGGAAGGACAGCAGAGGGCCGTGAGAAAGTAGAATCAGCACCAAAAGGTAAGATAAGGAGTGGCTAAACAGCCCCCCCCCCTCACTCCCTCCCTCCTCAGTCACCTGCTCTGAGACCTGAGACATTTTCCTAAGCCAAACTGAAGAGTTAAGACAGTAGAGCACAATCATTATTTCAACAGGCTTAGTTTTATCCACGGTAACACCCCAACTCAGAGTTTTCTGACTCCCAGCTCCCACCTGTTGCGCTAGAAGTAAGAAAAATGTCAAAATAACCAAAACTTTCACTGTTTTTGCTAAGTGCAGGCAAACAACATGCTATCAGCTGCTAACAAACAAAATGGCATTTCAGTTCCACAGAGAATGTGTCAAATATGCAGTCTTTCTACACCCAGCCTTCTAATCTCTGCAGCATTCAGTCCTGGGAAGAGACTACAAGGAAAATTTGCTGCTGCAGGCATGTTTGGCAAATCAGTATCTAGGAATGACATCTTGCCTACTTTAAAGTGTCTTTTGCATCCAGTGCATTATTCTTAATAACATGCTGGCTTTATCCTGCATGCGTCCATGCCTGCTTCTAGCAGCAGGCAATGTTACGGATTCCCTGGAATTCAGGGGTGTCGATGCAAGGAGGGCTTGGACAAGATAAAGGGAGAGACAGGAAGTTTGCAGTGCAGTCAACCCAACCATATCTGGGAACAGATTCTTCAGAAAAGAACAATGACAGAAAACTGCAACTGGGGCTGGAAAGAGAAAGCAGTCTCCAGTGCTCAAACAGGATGTTAAACCTGCAAAGCCAAATGATTCTCTCCACTTGGAATCTAACTTTAAAGGTCTACAGCTGCTGACTCTGAAGAAAAACACCGCCTGCTCCTACCTGTACTTGCTTCTAGAGACTTGGGCTCACTGGTAATCCCCTTCTTCACATGACGAAGTGTGACATTGTATGTGGTGCCAGGGCGGAGACCCACAATCTCAGAGCTGAGCTGCTCTTTGGGCACGTGGAATTGTTTCACTGATGTCTCATACCCTAGCGGGTAATAGCTAATGAGGTAATTATCAGCATCAATCATTTGATCCCAGCTGACAGACAGAGACCTCTCTGTGGAGTTCAGCAGCTGCAGGTTCTGAGGAGCACGCACTAGAAGAGAGACAAAGAAAAAGATTGCAATGAAGATGGTGCCTTAGCAGTTGGTGCAGGGCTCACATGGCCATGCAAGAAATTTTTTCAAGCCTATTTTGAATACAGAGGGAATGCAGAACTGGAACTCCCAGTCTGTGGTCATCATGTATTTGTCCATTTCTCTCTGCCCAACAGCATATCATTAAATACAAATGAATACTGCAGTCATTTGTATACAATCATTTCCTGGATGACTCTTTCCAGCTTCTAAACCCACGCTGGCATGAGGAAAACTCTCTCATAAAGCTGTCCCTTCCGATGCCTCTAGGAAGAGAAAGAAAAGCCAAACACTTCTTTTTCACTGTCAGAGTCATTTCAAAATATCAACTGGTCCTGAAAACTGGGGAATGCAGCTTCTCCGTGGCAGGGGTAAAGAACTGAGCTTTTTATACTGATGGAAACTCGGTGCCTGGAGGAGACCTGGGCAAATCTGCTGCACATAATATGTTTCAGGAGACCAACAGTGCTTTAACCTTTTTGCCACAAGACAGACAGCTCATCAGTGTCTTAGAACATCTACCAGAACGTTTACCTGTTTTAATTACAAGTAAGCACATCATAAACTGATCAAACTGTCTACCAGCTGTATTTCATTAGCAAGGCACTAACGGACAGCAAAAAATAGATAGCAAGTGCCTGTCAAAAGGCATGCATCAGCAACATTAGGTCAGATAACATCATGAGATTCTTCTCGCTTGAAAGGCAGCATTCATTCCCTTGTGTAATTCACACCTCACCAAATTCCACCCTCAAAATGTGCTTGCCATTGCTTTTCATGAAAACTTTCTATAAAACATGAGAACATTCATTCTGCCTCTTCTTGTGATGCGGAAGCTGGATTTGAATAATCCAGCTTTGCAGTAAAATAATAAAGAACTTAAATACATACGGTGTGATTTATCCCTTGACTAAGCATAATTCGGAAGTGCCTCTCTGAATAGGAGAGATGTGCCATAAGTAACCAGTGTCGTCTGTTTAGGAACATGCCTGGGACGGTTTGTGTTTCTGAGCTGGGGATTTTGACGAGGGGTTCTTGCAAAGGTGGGGACTCTCTAGGCCAGGGAAATCCATTTTTGCAACCTGTTTTTTTGCTCTACCCTGAGATGTGCCAGAGCCATCGTCTCCAGCCGACATGACAAACCCAAGCGCTTCAGCACTTGACAAAGATGCGCCTGGTCAGGCTGGGGGCAGTGGCCCTGTGAAGGTGTGAAGGGGATGGAGGCGCTGCCTGGACTTGGTAACCCTCAAAAACCTCCTCCTCTTGCTCTCCGACAGCAGAGGACCTCCTAGACTGAGGAGAAAGGGTTTCTCACAGGTGCAGCGCTAATTGCCGAGGTGAATGAGGAGGATGGCTGGGTGCATTCTGCTTGCTCTCAGCAGTCTCTCCGCACCAGGCAGCATCTCCTGCGGAAGCAGCTGAGGCCTTGGTGGCTGCAGCAAGCAGGAAACAAGCCGCACAATTATAGATCCAGCACGGGGCTGAGAGCTCACACAGGAGCTCCTGTCCTCTACTTCTCCTTCACAAGGAATTGCAAGACATTAATTATATTGTTGCATGCTTCATTGTAACTTCTAGATGTTCAGGCATTACATTACTATGGCAATATACAACAAAATATGTCATTTCATCATCTGAGACACCTAAGAAAATAATAATAGTAAATAAAAATAGTGCTCAGCGTATATCTCCCAGGATGAAGAAATCTAACCCAAAATGGAACAGAAAAGGCAATTTGACATCTATGGGAGAGGAGCACTTGGCTACAGACAGGGAGATGGGAACCATTTGCCTTCAGACTTAAAACAGTTTTTAAGCAGGAGGGGAGGTGTAGTGCTCAGAAACAGCAGCAAAATGGATTGTGCAATACGCATTAACTCTGTAGTGCTTGCTCACTCAGATACTGAGAAAGCAGAAGCCACTTTTGCAGCCTGTAAAACACCTGCAGGTGCTGTGTAAGGAAGAGGATCCCTTGGGAGAGGCTGGCTGGGCAACAGTTCTCCGGGAGAATTATTTCTGCTCTGGGAAAAACAATTCTGCTTACCCCCTCTGTAAAGGTGCTGCCACCTGAGCAGCAAGTCCTGGCTTACTGACAGGAGAGAAGAATGCTGGAACCACAGAGAAAGATCTCTAAATAGTGCAGAAGGATAGGGAGTGAAGTTTTGATGCAGTGTTCATTTGGATGAAGAGTTTAAGCTAATAATCTTTTAAATAAGAGGTGAGTGTCTAAGCAGATAGGTCAGGCCTGAGAGGGGAGGGATGATCCGGAGCAGAAAAGACCTGTCAGTAAGGTCACCGCAAACCCCTGCTGAGCAATACCTGGTGCTCCGCGTGTGGCTGTTTCCTACTTCTCCTTCCTGAGGAGCTGTGAAAGATTAGACTAAGTAGTGATGTGCTGAGAAGGAAAGGAGGCTGCAAGGGTGAAAGGCTGAGTGCTGAAGCCTGGAGTATCAACTTGTGGTTATAGGGAGATTAACAGGTTTTTCGGAACAGGCACTAAGACATCCAGCTTTAAGCAGAAGCTGCTGGACACACACCTCAAGGAAAGCTCAGCCAGGCTTTCTCAGGCAAATCCCCCTACCCTGTAACAAAGCAAGAGAAGGGAGTTTGCCAAAGACCTCACTTCAAAGGGAGGTTACTTAAAGGATTTATACATCCTTTGTCTCACAGCTTTTATCAAATCAGCTACCTTATCAGCAATCAGCACATACTGGAAACATGATTTTTACCTTCTATTGCCTTATTTGTATGTCAAGAGACAGACTCTGGCAATTACAGGCTCCACACCCAGTTTTGCTCCCTCCTTCAGCTGCTACACGCAAGCTTGTGCTAGCACTACCTTAAACTGTGTTTCCACCTTTCCCCGATTCAGAAATGTTTTCCAGGCAATTCTTGAAAACAAGGACCAGTCAGCAATCCCTAGCCCAGCAGGAACTCTGAGATGAACATGGTGACCCCAAGCTTGGCTTACCTACAGGATTAACCAAATGTTTATTTGGAGGTAGAGAGGGAAACAGAATGGAAGAAAAAAGGGAGAAATAACTCACAGGCATGTCTTACCCTGGGAGCAGTCAAGGCCAAAGAAGATGTCATGGCAGTAGCACTCTCCTGTGTCACAGAACCCATTGCCACTGCAGTCCCCGGGACATCGTTTCTCACTGCAGTCTTCTCTGATGAACTCCTCGTAGCATCGGCAGACCCCTTTGGCTGTGTCACAGATCCCATTGCCGCTGCAGTTCTCAGGACAGAGCTTCTGGCTGCAGTCCTCACCAAAGTAAGGCTCATCACAGATACACTTCCCACCATCGCAGCGCCCATGGCTGCTGCAGTGGCTGGGGCAGGTGGGGCGGGAGCAGTCACTGCCCTCCCAGCCCTCGGCACACTTACATCGACAAGTCTCATAGAGGAAAGTCCCATGGCCGCTGCAACGTGAGACACCTGGCCAGAGCAGCACCAGGTTGCACAACAGCAAGTGTGACACACAGAGGAGAGAAAAAACAAACAAAAAAATAATATAGCAATGGACATAGTGCAAAGGCATGTTCAAGGTCATTAAAGGGAAAGCATAACTATCACTGGAAAATATGGGCTGAAAAAGACTTGAAGACATCACCTTGTCCATCTGCCCCTGGACGAAGGAGGGACCAGTTCCACCCTTGCCCTTCCCAATGCCTTCATCCGAGTCGGCAGGGATGCAGGTTCCAGGACCACCCAAGATGGGCTATTAGAAAGCTCTTCACACCTTCTAACCTGAATTATAATTTAAGCTCACCATTTCTTGCCACAGGTGATATAAAGATGGAAAGCACATCATTCTCATCTGCTATACACCTGTATTTTGCATGTAAGCAAAGACTTTGCACTTCTCCCTGTCTCCATTAATTTGTTAAATCTTCTCTTAGAGGCTGTGCTATATAAACCTTTGATCACAGACAGAGCCAGTGGCCACCACAAAGCATCATCACCAGAAACTCTGCTCTTCTTTTAGTCAGTTATCAAGGAGGAAATAAAACGACAAATTCTCAACTACTCCAAAATTCTGGAGGCAGAAATGAGAAAAGACAGTAGCAAGAAGTGCCTCTGTCATCTTCCACCCTTCTGTCCTCCATAAATTCCACCACTGAATCCTCCCACCTATGTGAAACTTGGAAACGGGGAGGTCCACTTCTGGGAGATGCCTGAGGAGATTTCCCCAGCGCTGTTTCTGGACATGGTATATACAACCACATTTTGGGACCTTCAGATTTCCTTTCATATCACAGAAGCCAGAGCACCATGTCGTCTGTAGGACTTGAGCATTTTGCTCATGGAGAACCCCCAATAACCTTGACAAATGGATTCCAGTCCCCAGATCTCTACAGAAAATAGGCTATATGCAGGATGTAAGAACCGATACTGCAATTGTTATGTACCTTGGCTTCCCCCACAGCACTTCTGAGGGCTGCAGACTTCTCTCAGCTCTGCCACTTCTTTCTCCAGCTTCTCCATCCTCTCAAGCAGATCCTTCATGTGGGTCAAGGTTTCACAGTTCCCTTTGGGTGTGTGCACATGGATGTTGTGCCTAAAGATGATATTCTGCTCTTCGTTTTCCTCAGCCTCTCCAGGATCTAGCTGCACCTCACTGTTGTCTTCATGATGTAATGGATCGGCCTCCACCTTAATCTGAGAGGACGTAGGCAGGCCAATCTTGTAGGAGTGGCTGAAGGATATTCTTCGGCCATCGCTGGTGCAGTTGTGAGATGCAGGTGGTTGAATGGCAGATGTCTGAAGAGCACAGCACAGCAATACCACCATGGGGAAGGCAAGCCAGCTCTGGAAATCCATCTGGCAGGTTTTGAGAGGAAGCACTGACACCTCAAACAGCCCAGCTGGTTTCAAGAAAAAAAAAAAAAAAAAAAAAGGTGGATTTCATGATTCTTCTAAAAGATAAACTATTTGTTTTGCCCTAATTCAGTACTAGGTTGGTAAGTAGCTGGAAAAAAAAGAGTCACAACGGATGAGCTACCTACAAACCAGACCCCATGACTAGGGGCTTTAAGTTTGCAACTTTCAAATGAGACTTAGTATCAGGGTCCATTGCGTTTATTAATTATGCCGCAGCACCTCTCATTCCCCTGCATCTAATTCAGGACTAGGTTGGTAAGTAGCTGGAAAAAAGAGTCACAACGGATGAGCTACCTACAAACCAGACCCCATGACTAGGGGCTTTAAGTTTGCAACTTTCAAATGAGACTTAGTATCAGGGTCCATTGCATTTATTAATTATGCCGCAGCACCTCTCATTCCCCTGCATTTACAATAGACATTGTATCAGTCTCATGGTTGTGAACTGGAGTACTGATCATCTTTTTGGCGGTGGTATTCAGCTAGAAGCTCGATAACTGTGCTGATGTTGCGTGCATGCAAAACTCAGTGACCTGACATCGATCTTTTGGTACAAGTTCAGGAGATACTCTTGCTCACTTTACGTGAATCGTGTCATGACATCTCTGTCTCCCAGGACAGCTGCCTTTTAGGCACGGGTGGAAATGTTTTCAGGACAGGGTTGAAGGGGATGCCAAGAGTCAGTTTCTACTGGGACTATAAGTGTAGAACACTTTCTCAAGGAAGAAGATCTGCTAAGAGAAGAGGACTGCAGAACCTGACCAAGTGCCAGCCCCAGCCTTAGAGTCCCCACCTCTGCCTCTGCCCGCTGGAGACAGAGGAGGGGTTTCTGAGGAGCTGAGGACATCTGCTCTGCAGAGGCAGGACTGAGGTCCTCACCTGGCTTCGCATGCGTTGTCCATCACATCTCACAAAACCCTCACTTTGGGTACAACTGTCCCCACAGAGAGCTGAACCAGCTCTTTTCAGCTTCAGGGTCTTGTGTTGACGATGTCCGATTTAGTCCACCACTTCAAAAAGGCCCTTGAGATTCAAATTATCAGGTTTTAGCCATAGGACTCAAATGGTACATAAAATTAAACCCATCCTTTTCTTCTAATATAGTGCATAGCCTACACTGTTATCTGGACTGGGGAGAATTAAAACATTTCCACCGCTTGAAACTAACACCTTGGCATTTTGTGTGCCTGAACGCCAGTTTCGTTTGAGGGATTTAAAGTTTATTTCACTTTGACTCAGTTATCTGATTTATCATCTCGTCACTGGCAAGGTTCATTTAGAAGCTACTAGAGCAAATCTGCTAACACATGGAGTGAGAGGATGTGTTGTAAACTCATTTGTTTTTCTGTACTTTTATTTCAAAAATATTCCTCCTTTCCTGCCCTGTAGACATAAACAGGAAGAGCTTGTTTTCAGGCTGATTAAATCTCAAAACTAAGACTTAAAATTATATAAATAAAACTGTAATGTTTAATTGCATTGATATTTTGTGGTCAAAACTAAAGTCCAAACATTAGTTTAAAGTCTTCAGGTAGTCTTTAAGAGACACAAGACTGTTTTCTATAAAATTCTTATGCTGTCAACCAAACAAGAATTTTGGACCCAAGACACAAACACCTCATCGGCAAGAATAACAGGAAGGAAAAAAAAAAAATGAACAAACATGGGTGGAAGGATAAAAATGTAAAGTTAGAAACCTAAATTTATTGGTTGGCTCATTCAACGTTACAAACTAAACGTTGACATTAACCGTAGATGTCAATCTGTACAGGAGGTGACATATACTCGGTTCAATACCTAAAATTTCGTATCACAGGATGCAAACACAAAATGCCACCATATGTGACTTACTAAGAAGCCATGTTATTCATTGCACAAGCAGAAGGAAAACAACAACAACAACAAAAAAAAGACCAAAAAAAACCCCAAACTACCATTATTGAAGTGCTAAATTAGGTAATGTGATAACTAGAAGCCATTTGGTCAATACATATCCATAGTAACTGTACAGCTGAACCCAGATAACAGTGCTGCCCTGGGCAATACTCTCTGAAGTAACAGAGGACTCCACTCCTAAAGAATCACACTAAGTTTTCGGCTCCTCTGCTTTTCCATTATAACCACATTTCTGAAAGTCATACAATCCTGAATTATGATGAAAATTAACTGCTTCTGTGAAACATCCCTTTATCTGCCTTCTCCTAGCTGTCCTCCAAAACTCTGATAAAGTCCCTGCCACGAGACTCATGCTGTACCATTGGCAGCACAGCTAAAGAAAGGCGTCTTTCATGCTCAGAAACACGAGGCTTTGGTTGCTAAATAACAAAACAAAACCATGCCACCATCAGAAATACGTATTATACATCCTTATACCTATATGACAGGCCACTCTAGTGCTAGCTCATCTCTTTTCAAGGAAAATCATCACTGACATTAACCAAAACAGGGTATGGATTTCAAGATTCAGTCTACAATTCTTTATCTTATACAAATTAAATAAAATAAGGGAGTTATCTCAGTTGCTCGTTCCCAAGTAGTAGTGATTTCAGTTTAGTTTTTTTCCATGCATTCAGCACTAGCAGTAGTGAGTTCGGTTTAGTTTTTTTCCATGTGTTCAGCACTTATCTACTATATTTAACTTACAGTAAGAGAAAAGTAGGGGCAAAATGTATGTTGCTCTGCTTCTTGCCTACCTCTGTCTCCTGAGGTTTTCCAGATACCCACTTGCAACCAAAGATGCAGCTTTTCCACCCCGACCCAGCTGCTATTCTCTTTCCCAAGACTCCTCTCCCTCAAAGGGCCGGAGAAACTAACTATACCTTTCCTTTTCTCCTGTGCAGACTTCTGAAACAAATCAAGTCATAACAGATTGCTTCAAAGCTCTGAACAAATGTAATGTCTAAATTCCACAGATTCTCACCATAGTCCACTGCAGGAAACCCCAAAAGCTTTTTGTGGGGTTTATTTCCAAAGCACCCCAAACAGATAGACACACACACAAAATTTCCTTTGCTCAGCACCGAGTACTGAATGGCATTCTGGGTTGTAACTTGATGTCATTACTAATGAGAGCTTCATGGGAACCACAAATTGATCTCAGATTTTTCTGGGCTTAGAGATCATTCAAGAGGAAAAAAACCTGAACGTAAGCATTTCTGTCAAGCATAATGAAAGAGGACAGCTTTTTTGGCTTCCTCATCATGTAATAAAGAGATTTTGCCCTCCTGTTAAAAAGAGTGGGTTTAACCGATTCTTCGTGGTGAATATCATGTCATACATGTAACTGGCAATAAGAGCAGATTAGGGAAAGGACTAATTTAGGAAAGAATGCCTAGCAGTCAAATCTACTAGGCTAGAGAATACGCTCCTAAGGAAAGGGCTGGAAGAAGCCCTACTCACATTTTTTCAACCTTCGCAGAGGAAAGCACGGGACAATCAAAGCTGGAGAGAACCTACAGTATTGGTGTGAAAGACTTCAACAATCTAACTCTGTAAGTCTTTTTCCATCCTGCAAGGTCAGTGCTTGAAGATTTTTTGGTACAGGCCTTTGCAGTATTGTCTTCTGCTAGTACCTGGTCAGCCATAGGAGAAGCCAAGAGCTGATAAAGACATGGGTGTAGGCCCTTGGCAGGGTGCTACCCAAGCAATGTGGAAATGGGACTGAGGAGAGAAAGGCGGGCTTGTGTTCACAGGAAAAAAGGAAATGCAGGTCTTCTCCAGGGTCGGAGAAAAGGAAGAGAGAGAATTATAAGACCAAAGATTGAGAAAAAGGGCAGAGTAGAACATGTACATATCCAAGCAGCAAGAGTTATACAATGCAACACTAGAAGCAACACATATTAAAGTTGAAGAAAAACAGCCAGAAAAAAAAAAAAAGGAGGTGCAGTGGAAGGAGCCATGGGACAAGACCTGAGCTTTGTAAATACCAATGGACTGTACATTGTGCAATTTTTTGAGCACAGCATTTTGCACTCTAGGGCTAGAACAGAAGCCCCCAAGTTCTACCACAGTACCAGAGACACAGTGCTGGCAAGCTTCCTAACTACTAAGTTAGAAAACGGGCATGTTTAACCATCCTAAAGCCAGGGGAGGTTTCCTGAGGAACAAATAATATTAGAAGACTTGTCAGAAATCCCTTAGTAAGTCACAGAAGGGCTGCTGATACCCAAACAGCCATCGCTTATTTCAGTAATTCTCAAGAAGAGCAGTAACAGACCTGTCTGACCAACACTAGGAAGGTAGAATTTAGGCTCAAGAGACACAAGCATTACCAGTGATGGATATTTATCATGCGCACCGCCCTCAAATCGCTGTTGACTGGAGAATGCCACAGTGTTTAAAGCATGGGGATGACAATGTGGGAGCAGGGGAGTGCGCAGCAGCAGCCTGCGGAGAGCAGCAAAGGCATCTGCAGAGACACATGGCAAAGGTGTACTCTTAGATACAGAAGATGATGTAGCAGCACAAAGTTGATGAAGCAGCTCATCTCTGAGTAAGCTGGACTATAGTCGGGATCCTTACACCTTGTACCGCTTTTGGCAATAAAGAACAACACAAGTCAATACTAAAGAGCAGAACTTGCTCACAGGGAGCTACTATTTTTTGTTGGCAGTCTGAAAAAAATGAAGGGAGGGTTAAAACATGCACAAGATGATGATACTGCTACTGAGCTGCTAAGAAGTGTAGCCCATTTTCCTTCTGCTTTATTTATTTTATTGGCGAAGCATTCAGCTGAGACAAGCTAGTAATTTTACAGACTTTCCATAAGTATAATTTAGTTTCACCTATTGGATTATTTGTCTTTATTTTCTGTGGTGAAAATATTCTACTGTTCCAAACCTCATCTGCTTTAGAAAGCCCTGCATCAGATTTCCTTTTCTCTTTGGTCACAGAAGTCATTCGATGCAATTGCTGTGATAAGCTAGCCAGCATTCTGGTTTTAATATTATGCAATCCCTATGCAAATAATGGTCCCAATTAATGCAACCAATGACTGCCGACAAAAAACTGCAACCATTAATTTAGCAAGATTGGTTTTTAAAATTATCTTTTTTTTTTTTTTTTTTTTTTTTTTTTTATCTTCCAAACTGAATGAACCTTACCTAACACTACGGAACCTTGGGATGATTTGAAATAATGAATAGAAAAACTCATCAGCCAGGTAGATACTGGCTGATTATAGATACAGCCAGATTCATCCTTATATTTACCTTTTCTTTCATGTTAATTTTTCTGCAATGTCTGATAAGCAAGGTGTATTAACTGTTCATACGTGAATGAGAGATTGCTTCCGAAACCTTATGTGCTCATTAGAAAGCGCAGAGAGGCTTAGTAGTATTTGCATATTTGCTAGTTAGTATAAATATGCATTTTGTGACAAATGACCCAGCTCCCTGCTGCTCAAACATTACTTTCCAGTTTAAGTCAGTCAGGCTTTCCTGAAGCAAATTGTTGTTCTCTTGCCTGCGCAGCTCAAAAATTTTGTAACTAACAACTCTTGCATTTGATTATTTTACTTATCCAATTAATGACATTTTTATTATAAAGTACTTTTACTATGGAAATAGCAATATATGTCATTTTATGTGGCAAATAACTTCTAGCTTTCACCACTGAGTCCGTGAAAAGGTGCACTAGAAGGCATAGGAAGAGCCTTTGGATGGGAAAATACTGAACAAATACTGAGGGTGTTTGTTGCAACAATAAAATGTAAGTGTGATTAAATTCCAGCATGATCACATGACAAAAGGAAGGGCTTTTAAAACAGCTACTGTCACACAGAAATTGGAGCCTAAAATAGAAATTACCAGGAACAAGCATTCTAAAATAAGTACCTTCTAGGTTAGACTCTAGCTCCATTAAAGCCAAAGGCGTAACTCCCATTTACTTTAGCAGATACGTGGTTTCATATGGTTGGAGGAGACAACCTGGGAAAACTCAAGCCCGTCAAAAGGGAGTGACATTAAACACTACTACATATTTTGCAATAATAATACATGCCCATAATACAGGATTATTGATGTTTGTGTAAGGCTTTCAAAGACTTGGAGGGCACAGGCTACAGGAAGTCAGAGAAAGACTGGCTGGGATTTTCATTCAGAACAAACAACAGGGATCTCAAAGGAAAGAAAACCACCTTTGGCTTACCTTTCAAGTACTTTCAGCTGTCTGGTTCAGAGCCCTTCTGATGCAGTCAGTTCTTGCAAAGGCAGTTTGAGCAAGCTGAAAGGTCACCAGGTCCTCTCCTCTTCCCTGTCCGGCTGCAAGCCAGCAGCAGTCCCTACCCTGAATTTAAGTTTCCATGGACCAGATGAAAAAAACCAATCGAGGCCTCGGGGTGTTTCCCTCCCACAAACCGCCTAAGGAGCACACTGGGTTTGGGAGCGATTCCCCCGCTCAGCGTCAGTCTTGCACACCAGCAGAAGGAAACACTTCTTATTCGCTTTATGCTCTGCTTCCAGTCAAAAGCCAGAAAGCCTTTCCAGCCCTGGAAATCTGGCAGCAAGCATCTCAGAATTATTGCTGAGACCCACATATTGACAAGCACGTTTGAAGTATTAATGATGTGAAATTCAGGTGGAGTAACATAGAAAGTAAAAACAAAACATCTTGTAAAAACAGCAGTAAACACAACACTACACTTATCCAGCACAATACTTAAAAAACAAAACAGACCCCAAACAAAGACCCCTCCAAACCTTGAGAATTTAAAAGAAAGCAAAATATGTGTTGTAGGCATTGTTATGGTACCCACACAATTATTTTAACCTTGTGCATAATTGAGCTCTGGTTTCAGCTAAAAGACTGTCTCAGATTCTGACCAGTTGCTTTGCTTTACTGCAACCAGAAGCTGCACTGAGGGGGCTGAAGATGGCAGCAGCCTAAAGGCTATCTATCAACCTGCATCACTAGCCGTTACCAGTCTCAGTTGCTGCAACAGGGGGGTGAAAACTTACCACACTGAACACTGCTAACTCGTACTAGGGCTCCGCGTTTGCTTTCTCGGTCTGTATTTTTTAAAGCACCAAACACTCTGCCTTGGGCAACTCTTACAAAAAGGGAAAGACAGTGCTGCAAAGCAACACTCATGGTCCCACCTTCAGAGCTGGGGAAGTGCTGATAACACAGGTGATGTTACTGAGCAAAGGCGGGCTTCAGTCCTGGCTGAAGAAATACGTCTCCTTCTCACACTCATCTGGACCATCTAACAGAGAGAGACCAAGGGGAAGTGGAACCAAATATTGAAGAAATGAATGCATGCTCTAACATTGAAATCCCCTTTAATCACAACCGGCTCCTTGCTTCATTTGCTCTGCTGATATTCTACAGATTGCCCTTACCAGCTGGAAAGCTGCAAAAATAGCAAGTTACAGACAGTAACTTCAGAGAGCAAAGCTTGAAATTCTCTCCCTGCAAACACCCAAAACCTACTTCCAAGCCAGTCATGCAACGACACACCACATCACTGAGAAGCAGAGTGGTAAACAGCCTGAGGTTTGAAGACTGGATGCTCACAGAAGGGTTGCAGCCCACAGACTTTGCAGGCTGAGCCCCTTCTGCTGCTGCAGTTTTCCTCCACAGACAGACCCTCATGGAAGTTTAAGAACAACCTTCCAGATTCTCTGAGTATGAAGGGAGCACAGAGAGATGGAAAAAGAGGCCAGTGACAAGCATCTTGCCTCTCCATGGCTCACAAGTCCCATCTAAACCAAGGAGAAGTGAAAACAGCTATGCCACTATGCCAGTTTAATACTCCGTGTTAACAGGTATTAGTGGTTTCGGCTTGGCACATCCACAGGACAAAAACCCTTTAGGGTAGTTAACACCTGGGTTGGCGAGGCAGCCAGGAGCTGAACAGGCTGTGGAGAATTAACCACTTCATCAGCACCAAAAAACAGTCTCTTTCCACGGATCCCCATCACCTGCACCATCAGCCCTTGGTGGGTAAGTTACTGTGGAAGCTGCTGCTGCTGACTGCAGTGTGGATAATAAAATTTGACTGCACTAGCCTGCCAAGCCGGCCACTTCTTCCAGATTACACCAGGTACTTCGGGACTGGCGTAATGCACCAGGCGTCTAGGCGAAATGCCTGGCACACAAACAAGCAGCAGTATGGCAAGTTGAGAGTGATAACCCAGCTTGTTGCGTGACTTTTTGGATGTAGGTAACAAGCTGATATTAACAGAAAATTTAATCAAAATGATTAATTGAACATCGAAACCTTAATGGATGTTCTCCCTGAAATCGGGACATAGATGGGATTTTTCAACACTAAGTTTAAATTTTTAAAGCCTAAATGAAGCCCCAGTCAGTAGAACAGGACAGCTGCTTTATTTTGTGAGAATGAGGAAGAATTTCCCACATTTTCTTTCACTCTTCAGGGTTATGATTGTTCATTTTTGTCTGTAAAATGCTGTAATTTACCCCAAATTCATAAGTTAAAAAAAAAAAAAAAAAGGCAAAATACTGATATAAATTTCAGGATAGTCCTAGGTGATAAGCAAGAGAAAAAGAAACTCTTTAAGACAGAAAACTAAAATCACATTTAGGAAAGCAGCTGGCAATGAAACACACGGCAGATAGAGGCTTTTCTGGACAGGGACCCCACCACAACGCTGTGCGATGTCTCTGCATCACAGTTTCCTGCGGGATCCTTTACCCGGTCATTTCTACCGACTTTCCTCCGCGGCCGGGGATCCTCTTGGTCCACCCACAGCCGGATCCCGAGGTTTCTGTGGGAGATGCCAGCTCCCCCTAACGACGGAGGTGCCGGCGAGGCCGACATCAGCACCGGGATACACAGCACAGCCCTCTAAAGCCGTTTGAGTTCTCTTTATTTTATTTTTTTTCCCCTGTTGTTGTTTGCCACGTGGAAAGGCCGTCCCGCTGTAACAGCACTACTTAGAACGAAGGCCGCCCCGGCGGGGCGGAACCCGCAGCCGCACCACA
>JMFS01081835.1:0-12785 GCA_000699545.1 Podiceps cristatus
CCCCAAGCCTGCGGGCCCGGGAGGGGCGGTCGCTTCTCCGCGTCCTGCGGGAGAAATGGGCAACGCCCGGAGCAGCGGCCTCCCGAGCTGGCAGACCCCAGCTGCTTATGGTCCCTCTGATTTACCGCCCCCCACCCCCGCCCGTGATGCGCACCGGCTGGCTGCTAAGGCAGGAGAAGCCCGTTTATAGTAAGTGTGTGGGGTCATGACTCAAGACTGACAGAATTAAGACTCCATCGGCGTGTCCTGTGTGCTGTAATGGTACAATGTGTTCCATTTCCTGATTTTAGGCAGTGATACTGTCACTAAACCTGTCACAAAGACGTCTTTGAGCATCTTTGTCTTAATAACACCTGGGTAGTGAACCTCCTTCTTTATTAGCAGAAAGAGAAATATCATAGAAGTTAAGAGTGTAATTATCACACAAGCATCCTAGGACACTACTACAGCCGCATGGGAAGAGTAACAGCTAGCACCGTGCATCGTTATTGATGGGAAATAAAAGCACAGAAAGATGAAGTGATTTGCCATAGGTTACCAAGCAGGCTAGCAGCACAGCCAGGAGCAGGACTCTGCATAGCTATGTTTCCCTTTCCATTGTTTTCTCCTAGTTTAAAAACAGGACTTCTAGGTGATGTACATAATTTCTGTATACTCTGGTAGAAAGAAAGTTCTCTGACACCGGCAAATCTGGACTGTGTAACTGCTGAAACACTCCTGTTAATCACAGATACTACAAACATGTTCTATATCCTAACATTTAAGCATTCATATTATTGCACAATGGTTACGATAACATGAAGCTTGTGTCAGAAGAGAGGTGTGCCTCCCTTATTTACCCTCCCCACAATATGTCCTAAAAACTTACCTAGTTTTCCTTCTCTATCCTTTTCGCTAAGCCATCGGCGCTACAGAAGGCAACAAACAGGTACAGAGTTGTTCTACACTATTTGATATCCTCAGCTGTTGAATACACCAGTAATTCCAAACTGCATGTAAATCCATGAAAACCCATAGTCTCTGTGAACTCTTGTGTACATCCTCAACCCTTTAAGCACTTAGTTGCTCTCCTAACTTTCCAGGTGTAACTTTCTCTGAAGTCAGTGAAATCAGCAATGAAGTGACACGCACCAAGAGAAGTGCACGAAAACACATTTGCAGAATTGAGGTGTAAAGCATTCCTCAATAACACCCTCTCATTCTGCAGTGGAGATGGGTGAGTTCATTTGCAGACATTAGCAGGTGAAATGGCCATGTTCAGATGTGGGCCTTCAGCAAAATCTGGTCTGGCTAGTTACAGATAGAACTATTCCTTAATTGTGGATTTTTCTTTTTACTTAATTATTACAACCTGTTGCTACTACTAAACTAGACCGAGAAGATACTTTTGTATGTATACTCAACACCTTCACAGTACTTACCATCAAACTTAAAAAGGTGAAATGCTGACCTCTAGGAAAAAAAGCTGTAAGGAAGAGAAAATACCTCCTAAGATAATGTGTTTTATCAGCTGGGTTAACCTGATTTTTCCTAGCTTCACAAATACTTCAGTACCTGTAGCACATCTGGTGCCTTAGAATAAACAACTATAATGGTAGGGCTCTCCTCTTGAGGATGCATGATACCTTATTGTTTGATTCTGGTGGCAGCAGCCTTGGTGTTTTTCTACTTGGTTGCTTTTGGGTTTTGTTTTGGGCTCTTTTCCAGATAGGTGAGATCACAGACAGATATGTGAAGCAGTGCAGCAGTGATGGACTGACTTCAACAACTGGCACACAGTTGAGATCAACATCTTCAACCTGCCGACCGCAGACAAGAGACACCAGCTATAAGCTCCAGATGCAACATGCAACAGTCCAACACCACATATCATCTCTCCTGCCCTGAGAGACTGTTAAGACATATGGAATCCAAAATCATGGACTAAATTAATTCAATAGACATTTTGGAGTCATGGTCCATAGAGTAAATGGCCTCAACTTACGCCAGGGGAGGTTTAGGTTGGATATTGGGAAACATTTTTTCACTAGAAGGGTTGTCAGGCACTGGAACAGGCTGCCCAGGGAGGTGGTGGAGGCACCATCCGGGGGGGTATTTAAAAGGCATGTAGATGAGGTGCTTAGGGACATGGATTAATAGTGGTTTGGCACGGTTGGACTTAAAGGTCCTTTGCAACCAAGGGATTCTAAGATTCTATGGCAGACTAAGGGAATGGTATCTGTGTGTATATTTTATAGACAGAAAAGTGTCAGTGATTCACTGGAGGGTGTGAGACCTGAGTGTGATGTAAATGGTGCAGATACCAGGGGCAGATACTGTCCTGGTTTCAGCCAGGACGGAGCTAGTTTTGTCTTCAACAGCTCCTGTGTTTTGGATTTGGTATGTGAAACATGGTGACAGCGCACTGCTGTTTTTCATTGCTGGTGGATGATCAAGGACATTTTGCAGTTTCCCAAGCTTGGCTGATGTGCAGGTACAGACACTTGGGAGGGCACAGCCAGAATGGTTGATCCAGACTGGCCAAAAAGAGTATTCCGTACCATAGACGGCATGGCCGGTGTAACTGGGGGTCAGCCACTGGCCCCCTTCATGTGTTGTTCCTTTTTGTTCTGTTCATGTTTCTTTCTTGTCTGCCTTGTTGTTCCCTTTTTTTTGTTGGGGTTTGGTTTTGGTTTGGGGTTTTTTTTTGTTTCTTTGTTTGTTCAGGCCTTTTTGGTCGTTCATTCATCTGTCTGTTCCCTCGCGCTCTCTCTGGAACTTGCTGTTCTGGGATGGCTGCAGGGGAATATCCCTGCTCCCTGCCTGCTGCTCGGGACGGGCTGTATCGGTCCTTGGATGGGAAGAAATTGTGCATCATTCATTTTATATATTCTGTTGTCCTTATATATTATTATCATCATGAATATATTTTTATCTTTGTTGTCGCAGTGAACTGTTTTTAACTCAACCCACAAGTTTTCCTTTCTCTCCAATTCTCCTCCCCACCCCACTGGGGAGGGAGGGGGCGAGCAGCTGCGTGGTATTCAGCTACCATCTGGGGTTAAACCATGATAGTATGGGCAAATGTAAACCTCAGGCCTGGGCTCATACAGGGGCTTTAGAACCCATGTGGTACTAAAATTGCCCTCGAACAATCCTTGTTTAAGTGAAAGAATTTTGAGGCTATATTTAGTGCCCATTTCTAGAACTCTGGTCTCCACAGATGAGGGCTTACTTTGCAATAAATTTGACAAGGCGTCTATACAGTAATGCCTTCTCAAATCGTCCGTCACTTGGGAGAGCCGAGAGGTTGGTGTAAGTGAATGAACAACATCTAGTGACCACCACAATGCAGTGCTGACCTGCCCGTAAATAACTGCTCACTGCGGAGCAGCATGCGCAAGGGGTAGAAAATCCAACTGCTTCTGAGGAACGGGATTACAGAGAATTTTGCTTAGGGAGTCAGGAGAAACAAATGACGACAGAAGATCAAAGAAAAGAGGAAATTAACACTCCTATAATCTTGAAACTTCATGAATAACTGATATTTGTAATTGTGTTGCTATGACACCCAGTTACAACTAGGAGCTTTCATTTTGCGTTAGCAGGTATACTGACATGTGTAGAAGGAATGCAAAAATTTAGGTTATTTTTAAAATCGTTCTCTCCATGTTGTGTAAATTTCACAGACTACAACAGGCAGTTTAGGAACCAAGACCAGAAATGGTGCCTAAACCGAAGGATCCCTTTTCACCTTTCTGTCCTTTGCTAGTAACCCTTGTATGCACTTGCCAGCATCAAATATGAAGATACTACTGGAAAAGTGATGCAATTCCTTTAAAGAGAGAGAAATTCCTTGTGAATTTTATCAAAGCAGGAAGACAAAAGAAAAAAAAAATGTTGCTAATAATCCCACTAGGAAAAAGGCTCTGTGACTCCAACACTTTATTAGATATCAAAGAATCTTCACTGGGCCATATCCTCACGACCAAATTAATTGGAAACAATGTATTTTGTTACACTGCTTGCAGAATTACTTCTTTTTCTTTGTTTCCGCTTTCTACTCTTTTTTTTTTTTTTCCTTTTACCCTTCTCACAGAATACTGACCATTAAAGGACTGGCATAAGTGGAAGAAAACACGGGCCAAAAGATGCTTTTAGGCACAATGATGTGAGTAAAATGCCACTCACTTTCTTGAAAGTGCTGGAACTTCTGTTCTGTGAACCTTGTCCTATGTCTGCGAGACGCAACAAGTGTGGAGCGCGGTCGGCTCAAACAAATACTCGTGAACGTTGCATCCGGTGTCCCCTTTCAAGTGTTGTAGACCGGGAATCTTGCTTCAGTCTGAAGCTGCAGCAGGCCAGTTGGGCAAGCCATTACGTTTTGATAGTTTTTGTCCCTCAACATGTAGCCTGCCACATCCTGGCAGAGTTGCAGTTTTCATGACACCTCTCTTTCTGGCTCTTCTTAGGAAGAGGCTTTTGAAGTCCGGTTGCTCAGGAGATGGCAGTGAACAAAAAAATTGTTTCCTGTTTTCCTATCTAGAGAGATTTTAGGTTGTTCCCCTGAGTCATTCTAGCTCCTCCAAGGACTGCTGCAGAGATCCCCAAGTATTCATGAAGGCGCTGGAAAAGCCGTCCAAACTGCCTACTCCAGAATAATGGCATTAGACTTCGCTCCTTTGCGCTCCCTCTGTACCAAGGGATATCTTCCAGGAGAACCTGTAGTAGAACTTGCCCTTCTTTTACAGCGTTCTCAAATTCCCAAAGGAGGAAACTTATTCCTCTGAACCAGAGCTGGAACAAGACAGGTAAGTGCCAGAGGAGCTTTGTCTCCTCGAGCTAGCCACACCCCATGGAGGTTCTTGCCTCTTCCAGGTGCTTTCCCAACCCAATGACCTTCCAATGTCCAACCCTGTCCTTCAGGATTTTCCACTCTGCCATTATTGCCACCATAACTGGGTTCTGGACCGCGGCCCACCCCGCTCTGTGTGCATATCCTCCATTTGGCATGTGTCTTGGAAGGCCTCCCTGGAGAAGCACCATGGGTGATCCAGCCTGGCATGCTTCTGCCTCCCGCTCCCCTGGGTAGAGCAGTACTTCAGCACGCCTGCTCCACAGTTCAAGGTTGTTGCCGAAATGTATTTATTCTTCTTTGCCACTTTATTTATTTTGAGCAGCACGGCACAGGGATTATTTATACATACAGTTTTTCAAAGTCACATATACCATTAAACGTATGACAATACCATTAAAAACACCTAAAAAAAAAAAAAAAAAAAAAGAAGGTTTTTGGAAGGCATGGGAGGGGGTAGAGAGTGGAGAAAAGGAGAGAAGAAAAAGTAGATCTGAAAACCTAGCTTTCCCCAGTGCTACACGTGTAGTTTGTCAAAATTTGGAGTGTTTCAGCAATCTGTTTGTTTGTTCATTTAATAAAATAAAGGTTTGATGGAAAAAAAATTCTGCTTTCATCCTGAGTAGTGTAATTAATGAAGTCATGCATCCTCATTTAGACAGTTGCCCTCCCTGACTCAGCCTGGTATTTTTCTTTTGCTAGGCTGAAAGATTTAGATGCCATGTATTTGGAAGTCATTTAGACTGACATTTTTGTTTAAATGAAATTGAAATTTTTCATTAGACTCATTGCCTGGAGTTCTGTCTGATGCTCTCTTAGCGCTGGCGATTGCTAATTGTTTGCTCCTTTGATATCCTGAAATAAACACTGCAGGAAATCTGGGAATATTATGTGCCTGTATTTTGTCCGACACGTGCTGATAAACAGTTCAAGGATATCAGACAGGGCTCTGGATGGTTGTACTGCCCTTAGATCAGTAAAGGCTTTGTTAGATTCCATTTTGACTCCACAGCTTTGTGTCTTCCTGGGCTACACCTCAGCTGTGCCTACCTGAGCGTCGGGGGCTCCTGGCCCAGCCTCAGACCTGGGAAATTCCTGTGTCCTGCCCGATTATCCCTGGCCCACGGACAGGCCCTGCTGCAGTAGCCACCCTGCTCTGCTCCCCTGCCTCTGGCACAGTGGGGCTGTGCCCTCTTGGTGGGGTCACCGCTCGGCTCGGCTTGCCGTGGGGTGGCCTCGGCTCCCGGTCACCCGCCCTGAGGGAGCAGTGCCATCCTTGCTGCTCCCTGATGCTTTGCCTCTGAGTTCAGGGCACTCAAAAATGCAGGTTCATTTTAGAAAAGTGATCTTGTGACACTACAGTTGCTGTTGGTCTGCTTTTCTAAAGTAACATTTATATTTGCATTTCAGAGGAGAGTTAGGTACAGTGTTCAGTAAGACTGGTGTCACCTGTAGTCCCCATTTAAATCAGAGTTCATTCCTGCAGTAATTACCACAGTGGTAATTTAGGGTGTAGTTTCATGTCAGGGTTACACCACCTTGTATTTGCATTGCTGCTAAAAAGGGTTCCTGCCCTCCTCCTCTGCCACACACCGCTGCTCCCTCAGCTCATGTCATGATCTCACGGAAGACGAGCTGATCAAAAGCGTGACTAGTTCCTGGGTGAGCAGTGCGCTGATGTGAGCCACAGGCAGTCACGCAGCTGTGTAGGTCTGGCACAAGAAAGTGGACAGGAACCCATACCTGGGGGTGTGAGAAGGGGACCGTCTCTAGCTCACTGCATTAGGGGTAGTGTGAAACCACATATTTGAGGTCAAGTTATACCAGACAGCTGAGTCAATCTGTCAAAAGGGGGACTTCTTACTTCCCCTTCCCATCTTGCTCTTTCTACCCTCCTTCCTCACGCACAGCGTTTCCCCCACCGTTCACTGTGGGCCTTGTCACCTTCCGCTGAGCTGATTCAATGCACTGACTTGGCAGAAAACCCGCCATTTTGTTTGGCCTTCTGCTGGACCGGTGGATTGATTTGGCTTACAGTGGGGTCTAGCAAGCACCAGAGACAAGAAAAGGTAAGTAACACAAGTGGGAGAGAAATTGCCCCCTTTTAGCATCCATGAGTTATTAATTCAACTTCGGATGCCTCTTATCCTTTTGGAGAAGCCGCAGGCAACACTGAGCTCCTGCTCCCTTCCACTGTGCTCTGCCCTGTATTCCTGATCCCCTCTTCCATCGCTACGTATCTGTTGGGGTACAGGGTTTTTTTGGCTGAGTTACCTTTCTGACCAGCTCACTGAGGCATCAGAGCTGACCCAAGAGAAGCGGTAGGAAACGGAGTGAGATGTGGCAGATGTAGGATTACCCCTTCCCGCTGCAGTGGCCTGTTCTTCTGGCTGAGCCCGTCTTGTCCCACCGCACCGACGTGAAGGGCAGGACGGAGAGCACCATCCTCCTCCCACAAATCTGTGACCATCACATCACCGCTGGGATTACAGCAGTTCTGAGAACAAAGATAAGCAACTACCTTATTCACCAACAAAGTAAGTGCTCTATAATGTTGCTGTAGGCAGAAAAGGTAAACAAATAATTGTAATTATGCAATTAATACTCCCAGAACGATTGACAGCTTTTGCTGTCATCAAGTTACTCACTGGGTGCATCCAGACCAGCTGAGGCAGTGGCTGACTAATCTCACTTCCTCCTCCTATCCCTCTTTGCAATCTTATAAAAGTCTTACTGCAATTACAACTCTATTTCAAACCCCAGATTCCTTATTTTGCATAAAAGCATTTTTTATATTTTTGTCAAGTACTGTAGAAAGTCTGTTCAACAGCAAAACCCAGATGTATCTGTGTACATGTACAGAATGAATTCTCCCAGTAATATCTAGATTTTATATTAAAAATGTTCTTCAGTAAATCCCAGAGTATTTTACAGGAGTTGTTATGAGCCCTATGTACAAATGGGGAAACCAAGGCACAGAAGTGCAGTGTTTTTCACTTAGCACTAATTGTAAGAGCCACCTGACAATTTCTGAATGATCTTAACTGGCAGTACTAGGTAAAACTGTACTGAGAGAAGGAAAAACTCCATATGTTTTACCAACTTAGGATATCAGAATGGGATCCTGTGAGTAAGAGCTTTTCACTATAGCAAATAATTTTTTTTCATTAAGTGGCTGCTTAAATAGAGGCATAGTATTGCTTATGTGAACTACAGTAACCAACAGGAGCACAAATTATTTAGGCTGCATATGTCCACTACAGGCACTTTAGTTTTGTCATCTGTTATTTGCAGCTTGACTCCTTACCAGTAACTGGATGGCCTAGCGACAAGATGGCGTGAGATCTGCTAAAGAATGAAGAGAGCCTATTGACATAAGCGTTGGGGTTTATCCTGGGCATTTACAGATGGAGTTAAAACATGGAAATCTGTCTGGCTACAGCATAACTTGAGAATATTTGAGAATTAAGACCATAATTAAACCACAAATTCTCATTTGTTTCAATTTCTATCCTAAATTTCCTGAATAACCTCAGAAGGATTAAGATATGTTATTTCAGGAGTGAAGGCTCATCCATCTCCATTGTTAAGACAGCACCTCTCCAGTAAGCTAAGACACCCCCTTTGCAATAAAACAAACCCATCCATTCACAAATTCAATTCCACTTTTAGATACGATTGTATAGTAATTTTTCTACTCCAGATTTAAAGGAAACAAAGGAAACTTATTCCTGGGAGATTTTGAAGTGTTGCTTTGTGAAAAAAGAAAGAAAAAAAATATATTCAGTTTGCTAAGGAGCAGCCTGAATGATTTTACTAAGAAACAATTTGCTAAATATGCCACTGCAGCAAAAGAGCTAGAACAGCCAAGTCCCAATTTTCCATTTCCCAGAAGGAGAGAGTGTGTGTGTGCAGCTGCTTACACAAACCCCACCCCAATCCTGATGCCAGCTCTGATTTATAAATTTGTTCTTCTAAGACAGAGCCAACCAACCTAGTCCTGCCCTCGTGACAACACAGCACCTGCTGCCTAACCATAGGGCAATTGTTTTATCAGTTAGAGTATTTCCTGGAGAAGTTTGTAGCTGACTGACTGACTAAGAACAGATGATGTTTTTTCTTCAGCAAGAGAGCAACCTAGAAACAAAACTTTCCAGGTTTTCAAAGACATGAAGTCCCAGAGGTCTGCAACTCACCACCGTTAGTGCCCCCCCAGTACCCCTGCAGTTAATGGAGAGAACAAGCGTTCTGTTGAGCTAGCACAGAGGGAGCAGCCATCCTCTTTGCTGTCTACAGCCTGCTGAAGCAAGCAAGGCTGTTGGCAGTTATTAATAACCCCATCTCCAGACATGCTGGAGAACCGTGTAGTCACGTTTCTGAGCTGTCCTTAAGCAATTCCTGTCTCTCTACCAGAAAGTTGTAATCCGTGCTGCTAAGAATAGACTCGCAGAACATTATGTGTCAAGGAGGGGGTAGACCTCATCTACCGTCTCCTAAAAAAATCTTTTCATAGAAACCATCTAAAAATAGCCTGGAAATTTAACAGGGAATGTAGTTTAGAATTAAAAAAAAAAATAAAAAAAAAATAAAAAGTTCTGCAGTAACTTCAACTGCAACCTTCTAGAACCAGGATCTAAGTTAGAAGATTTGCCATTACCGTGATGTTTTAAAAGCACACATTTTCAGAACAAGATCATTACAGAAATACCCACAGGTTACCTCTAATTTAAAACTAATTATGCAACGAGGGTATCAAATCAAGGAATCTAAAAAATCTAGTGAAGGCTGTTTTGTGATTCAAGATTCCAGGGGGCTGTCAAGTCTTCCAAATGAGTTCACACAAGGGACAGAAGATTGCTAACAATTTCTGATGAACCTTACAAGTGACATTGCATTGCAGTGATGTGAAAGAGAGGACTAAAGATGTGGTAGCACTAGGCAACACCTGCCAGTAATTATACCAGTGGCTGCCCTCCTGTCTGGAATCAGAAATTCACCCCAGAGAACCATGTAGCACTTGCTATGTGGAAAAAAAAATGCAATCATTGGGGAAAAAAAAAAAAAAAAAAGATACAGACTGGTATGTGGTGCAACATTTATTAAAAAAAAAAATCAAATTCAAGATGTTTTGCTGTTCTTTACAATCTTGTTGATGAATTAGCTCCTTAGCTGTAAACAACTGAATACCACCAGCCTATAAACTCATGCTGTTAGAAGACTCGTTGGTCACATTCATCAGTAACATCAGAAACTCTCCTTTTTCAAACTCGTGTCCAATGAGAGAGAGCATGCATGCCAGTGAGCCTGTCTGTGTGCCGTCCTCAGAAAATACATAGCACTGAAGAGTAAAAAAATTGTCATGATAAAAGCAAGTAAATTGATATAGGAAACAGTAATGGAGGCGCACCACAGAAGGCTTATATTGCAATGATGACTAATATATTTGAGCATATCAAGATCTAGTATTTTTTACGGAGAGGGCAATTTTCTAAGGGGCTGGTGAGAGGCTTTTAAAAAGTATTTTTTTCTAACAGGTGCTGCTCAATATAGAAAAGAAATTTAATAACCACCACCCCCCCCCCAAAACAGTGGCTCACACTGGATAAAAAAGCGGGTGTGATTTGCAGGGGTCTTCAGCTGCGAGGGGAGTTAATTTCAAGGTTTCCACTGGACAGCAAAGGATTTTTGTCTCCTGCATGGATGAACAATATCCTTTTGAGAAAGCAACTAAGAATCAGAGATGTCAACCACAGTCATCTTCATCACTGAGTTTAGGCAATCTTCTAAAGAAGCTATGACAACCAAGTCATGAACACCTTCAAGATAAGTCAGAGAAGCCTTAATTTTACTTAATATTTCCTAGGAAACTAGGACATGGCCTTATGTGCTTGTGTCACAAGTTCATACACAACCACGCATGTAGCACACATGACTGCGTTCTGTGCTACGGGACCGTAGCAAGGTGCATTCGCATACGGGTGTGTCGTACTGTGGCCGTCCAGGAGAAAAGCAAGAGTCCTGAGCAGCAGTCCCCCTGTTGTCACAATCTCCTTCTGGTCATAAATTTGGCAAGAGTCACTTTGAAGTAACTCCATTTATTCCTGCTATGTCTATGGACAAAATATTCCCGAAGCTCACTCCCTAAATGCAGTTTCATTCCTTACTTTACTTTCCAGACCGCACTTGTTTCAGACAGTTTATAAAATTTTATTTTTGTCAACACTGTCCTTGAACTTAAAATCCTCAACATGTTTTCTTCGTCCATCAGCATAACCACTATCTTGCTTGTATTCAGCTTTAAAAGGCTGCTCTTCATCCAGGAGCTGCCCTCATCCTAGTACAAGGATTTCCTTGTGGGAATACTGAGCTGGTACACCGCAGAAGAGACACAGAACGGTGTTGCTTCTGTTTGGTGCTTCAGCCCAGATCAGCCCCCTCTGTAGCTGCACATGGAAACTCAGTGGGAATGATGGAGAGACCTGATCTCCACAAATGCAGAGGAGTCCTGTAGTGGAGGTGTGGTCTCCCACCTAGGTTCCATCTCTCCAAGTCGTATGTCATAGATTTTGGCCCATCTCGGCCCCCTCGCTCTATGGCTTACTGAATCTGGTATTGCAAGAAGGCCCAGAGTGGATGTCTTCCATCTTCCACTGTGAAGAAAAATATCCCCCCCCAAAATGTTTGCCACTGTTAATGGGAACGATCAGCTCTTGACTAGTGATTTCTGGCTACACTTCTGCTGCGCTTGTGGAAGTTACCAGTGTAGCTGCTACTCTGCAGCTACAGAACAAAGTTGAAGTTGAAGACATTGCTGAAATCGTGAGGCTTCCACTGACAACTGCATGAAATTGCTGTACCACGGCCAACACCCAGAAAAGTTGCAATGGTTTGAAGATATCTGTAAGAGGCTGCAGCCTTTGCAGGAAGCATTATCAAGACTCTCCAAAAGAGTAATTTTGTGAAAGGATCTGCAACACAGTTGGCTGATGTGACCTAGAGATGCTTCAGGGGTGTGTGAAAGGTTATGGTGCTGGAGCCATTTCAGGTTCTAGAGCAGCAGGTCAGATAATTGATTTGTCTCTACTTCTTGTCTTTTATCAATGTTGTGTAACATTGTCTTCAAAATGCTTTGTGACTTGGTCTCCAAAAGAAGCAAAGCATGTAGCCCTAGAGCAGCAGTGTACCTGGGGCATTCAGGTGAGCTTTCTGCATTTCTTAAATATCTGAAATGTGCTATTTTATGTACATAAATCCCAGGCCTTTCCAGTGAAAAGGTATTACAGGTACTGCAAAAGTTTGGCAGGGTGAACAGAAGGAACTGCTGCAGCCACTGTGTAATTTAAGCTGGAAAGCAAGCAGGCTACTCTGACAAGTTTGTGAAATAACTAATCATGTTAGATGAAGCTGGTGAGGGGCCTAGAGCACAAGTGCTGTGAGGAGCGGCTGAGGGAGCTGGGGGTGTTTAGCCTGGAGAAAAGGAGGCTGAGGGGAGACCTTATCGCTCTCTGAAAGGAGGCGGATGTTGGTCTCTTCTCCCAAGAAATGGGCAATGGGACAAGAGGAAATGGCCCCGAGTTCCACCAGGGGAGGTTTTGGTTGGACATGAGGAAACTTTTCTTTACCAAAGGGGTTGTCGGGCACAGGAACAGGCTGCCCAGGGAAGCGCTGAGGTCACCAAGCCTGGGGGTATATGCGTCGATGTGGAGCTCAGGGACACGGCTTAGCGGTGGCTTGGCAGTGCTGGGTTAACGGCTGGACTCGATGATCTTAAAGGTCTCTTCCAACCTAAACGATTCGCTGGAGCGATGTCCCTTGAAACGCCAGGATTAGAGGGGGTTGCTCTGCAGCGACTGCAACACGAGGTGCGCTGCTGCCTGTTGCGGGGACTTCGCGCCCTGCCCCCGGCTGAGCAGCTGCCGGGGTGCCTGAGCAGCGCCCTGCCCCCGGAACC
>JMFS01081836.1:0-21437 GCA_000699545.1 Podiceps cristatus
AGGGCTGCGCGGCGGCGGCGGTGTGGTGTGGGGTGGTGTGGTGTGGGGTGGTGTGTGTGCGGGCACGATGCCCTGGTGCTTCGGTTATGTGAGGGCGGGAGGGCGTTATCCTGTCCCCTAAAATACTTGGCACCACGACACCTCTTAATTTCTCTCACTGTTTTGCCTCCCTTTGCCCCTTTGCCTCAAAGGTCCCTTTGCCTTTCCAAAGTGCCTGTTGGGCTTACTAATCGAGTCCAAGGGCCTGGGTCTTCTCCTGAAGGGGTTAGAGTGTATAACAAACATTCATGACTTGAGATAACCTTTAAAGGGTAAGGCTTATTTAAATGGGACACTGCTTTCCTGTGGTCTGATCCAAGAATGTGGAATGAATTCCCCAGGAGCTGTGGACTGCTGTTCAGTGCGAGGCATGTTCTTTGGCACTGATGATCTCTGACATAAGTACAGATCAGTTGTAGTTTAACATAAACATTTCAAAAGACCGAACAAGATACTCTTGTTCCGTCCTAGGGATCCACAATATAGCAGCAGAAACGTGCTTTTACAACTAGGTTTGTGTTTGTCATGCCATCTTTGCAGTATTCATGGAATAACTTTTTTACTCCAATATAACCCCTTTTTTTTTCTTTTTATGATTTTAATATAAAAATGGCTTTAGAGTAGGGCTGAGATATGTCTAGTGTCTTAGAACATTGTAAATTTATACTAAGTTAAAATCATTTTAATAGAAAAATCACCCCAGTTAGCCCTTTCATGAAAAATAATCACTCAAAGGCAGAGCTTCTGTGTTTGATTTTAGAAACTAAGAAATACTTCCATAATTCTAATTCATCTTCCCATTTCACATGTAACATTATTTACTAGTTTGTTACCAAATGGAATGTATAGTGTTGACTTTATAATACCCCTTGAAGTCACCTGGTGGTGTGTTTGTGCATGGTGCTTCCAGTTTAATCTAGCTAATGCACAGTTCAGTCTTGAAACCCAGCTTGTTCGTTTTGATAACATTCTTTTTCAAGCTGTATATGACCTTAGTAGTCTGTTTTCTTCTTTAGTTTCACTGACTAAACAAAGTGTGGCTGCCTAGAGATTATACCCAGGCAAGCAAAACAAAAAACATCAGATGGTGCCAGAACATTACTAGTACTGCCATTTAAAGCTGTAGCTGGACTAGAGCTTTATTATCTTAGATCACCACTTCGACTGTATTATACCACAAGAGTTGAAACTACGGAAAGAGCTTGTGCAAAAAACCTCTTGGCTTAACTGTGAACAGGCTGTCTGTAGGCAGAGCATTCTCAATGAGAAATTCTTGACAGAAGAGCTTTCTATTTACCTTGGCTTGTCAGAGGCTGAATTTGCTGAACTTCAGCATACACTGAATATCTTACCTGTTCTTTGTTCTCTCTGACTTTTTTGAGGAGAAATGTGCCAAAGACTTGTATGCACTACAAAAATCATGTGTTTCAGCTAGTTCAGTATAACGAAACCTTGAAAGCCTACCTAGAATAGATGGAAAAGTTGTGTTAACAGGTGCTAAAGGGGAATTCATTTTGAGGTTTCTCTAAGAAATGTAGTGTGGATATACCCTTTAAATAATTTGGCAGAGATCAGAGAATCATTGGTTTTCAAAAAAACCCACACAAATTGAAATAAATACGAATGAAATTATAGTCTGTTATCAGCATTCAGGATACAGGATCATATAGTTTTATGTACTTTCTTGACATGCCAGGATGATGTGTCTTTTGTGTATATCAGATTACTCCAGTATATATCAAATGTGGTTCATTAGGGCATTGTTGAAGGGATTAGTCTTAATTAGCCAGATCCTTCTGATTAAGATGCTAGGCGCCCATTCAAATTGTTTTGAAAGATCAGTGTAAATATTATAGTTCATTCAAACAAATCAACAAACTGAAATCAGCTACAACTGTGATATAACCTACCTTTGTATACTTTGTATGTTACATCATCAGCATCAATGATTTTGAATAAAAAATTACTTGAAGTTAGTAAGTTACTTCCTTAATAGAAAAATTTAGTTTGCTTTAACATGTTCCATCTGTAGCCAATTTGGAACAGTTACAAAGAGCTGTTATTTTCTGTAATTACAGACGGTTTTATTGTGTTGTTCTCCATATTTTACAAAAACTAAATTTACTAGTATGTTGCCCTCTTTAACATCGAGTACTTACTGTCATCTGGGAGAATTACGTACTACAGAGATCAACAGAACTGGGCGGAAAGCAGCAGCTGTCACCTTGTGCTGCCTTTGCTTTATACACTGCTCCATCAGCTGAAACTCTTGTCCAGCATCATTCTCCTGCCACACAGAGGCCTCAATTAAATTATCTCGCTGAAGTGTCCCCACCACACACAGATTTCCTGACCAGCCACAATGTTTGGCCCATAAAGTGGCCTCTGGAGTACTCAGACTGTCCCAGCAGGAAACCTCAGATATGCCTAATCATTACTGTGTTTTCCAGGACATCCCAATTTCCACCCTACTTTTTAAAAGTTCTTCTATTTTCTTTTCCTTTGTTCACACTTGTCCAATAAATTACATCTGTAGTTTTTTGGCCATTACAGTTTAAATGCGTACGGTTTATAGCCAAGAGGAAGGCACTGCCAATTTAGACTAAATACCAGAGAAGGATCAGGGTAGAGGGAATGAGGAGCAGAAATATACTGAAAGTCTGCTGCTTTAAGAGGAAAATGCTTTTCTATTGTAAGTTTTCCTGAAGTTATATCTGAACTGACTTTGAAGAACCTCAGCGATGAAGTTGCGTGGCTTGTGGGTTTCCTTAAGGATGTCTGGGAGTGTCACTGGCAGCAGTGAAAGTAGCTTTAGCTTCTCCCAACAGCTGCAGTTGTTTGGCCTTCTGTAGAACATAAGGAAGCCATTTAACAACACAACAAATAACATTTTGTTAACTTTTCCCTCTTCAGGAATGAGCTGGTAGTTTCATTTTATATTTCTTGTCCTATCAGGTCACTGTGTCAACTACTGACAACATAATCATCATGATGAAGAAATTATGTTTTAGCCTGATAATGGATGGTTCTTTTTCTGCTTGTTGGTAGCAAGTAATCTCTTTTATTTGTACCTTTAGGAAAAAATTTCCTCAATTTGATTTTTTTATGGGTAACAAATGCACTAATAAACTATGGTCAAGTAGAAGATGAAGCCTTCTGGTCATCTTCAGTCTCCTGCTGCTGTCCTTTAAAGGTATTTTCCAGTCCTTCTATGCATATGCAAACTACACTAAGGATAGGAATAATCACAGAAAGGTTTGGGCTGGAAGGGACGTTGAAGACCATCTAGTGACAACCCCCCTGCCATGGGCAGGGACACCTCCCACCAGACCAGGCTGCCCAGAGCCCCGTCCAACCTGGCCTTGAACACTGCCAGGGATGGGGCAGCCACAGCTTCTCTGGGCAGCCTGTGCCAGGGCCTCACCACCCTCATGGTGAAGAATTTCTTCCTAATATCTAATCTAAATCTGCCCTTCTTTAGTTTAAAATCATGGCAGAGCCTAAACATTTTTTACTTTATTTCTTCAGAATTATGTTTGGTTTAGGAGGTTACGGAAAAGAAGATGGATGGGAGAGAATCACCTTTGCCCTATAAACAGTCATTCTTAAAAGAGGGTCATTAAATCAAGTATGCCAATAAGTGCAATTGTAAGTAGATTTTCTGAATAGATTTATTATACTGACACTGGTTTTAATAAAAATGTTTATGAAAAAATCATCATTACAGTGGAATGAAGACAGTAGTTGTTTCTCTGTCTTTCTGAGGCAAACAAATAATTCTATCTTGAGCCTATCTTGTCAATTCCTGTGTGATCCCAGCAAATAAAAGCCATTAAGCAATACATTTTCCCAATCCTGTCCATTTTAATCTAGTTTTTCTCTGATCTTAATGAATTGTCATAAGCTCTTGTAGGTGAGGGATGAGGAACCTCACTGAGGGCTAAGCAGACCTTTCTCAGTCTTCTAAATGGCTCCATATTAGCATACGCCAGAAGAAATTAAATTACCACTGGTCGTATGGGATTAAAGTCCTCAGGCCTAGGAGTCCCTGTTCTGTTTCTGCTTACAGTTTATGGCTGTGTTTGGACTAGGTTTTACAAGGGAAGGGATTTTTCTTTCTGAACATTATAAAGGTCTGCCTTATTATTGTCCAGATTCTCATAGTTTCATGGCCTGTTTAGAGAGTATTACGATACTGGAGCCATTTCCCCAAAACACAGGGAAGGTATTCAGCAAAAATATGGTACCATTGAAGAAAGGGCTAGAGAATCTCTCTTGTGTTTAAAGTAGATAGAGGTGATTCTGCAACTAAGATTTATTTTACCTGTCATTATTTAATCCTCTCTAGTAGTGCTGTATGTCTGGAGGATGATGCAGCAAAGACACAGCTGACTCACCTAACTGGCACCAGTACTTTACAGAACTAGGAAAAGTTTGTCAGATGTTGCAGTAGGTGTTAAAAACAGGCAGTAATGGTATTCAGTTAAGCAATTCAAGTGACTCACTGACCAAATCCTGTTACAAGGTCTACAGAGAAACACATTTTAAGGGCATTATAAATTTCAGTAGCTTTATAACAATAACATAACTTAAATTTTGTTATGGTCTCATAAAAGTGTAAATTCGGGTTACAGTTTTGCAGGACAGTTAGACATAATAACCTTACCTGGGAGTTGCAAGAGATGTAAAATGACATTTTAGGACTCAACATTTCTTCAAGAAGTACATTTCTGAACTTGCCAAGGGGCTTTGCCATTTAGAAATGTGGCTATCAGCTTCTGTACTCCCTTTACACAGAAGAGGGCAGAAAATCCCTCCCACATGCCCCTGTCACACTTGAGGTCTTTCAGTGTTGAGGGATGAAGGCATTAACAGCAATGCAAACTTAATATGGAAAACGCCTTCAAAGAAAATGTGTAACTTAAATATACTATAAATCCAGATCAAAAGAATTAAAAGATTTGCCTAGCCTTTATACTGAAGAAACAGCTGTATGAGCTATTTTCCATCTGCGCATAGACTGATCTGGAAATCAATCTAGCAACTAGAAAAATGCTGGAATGAATTTTACAGGGTAAATGATTCACTGTAATCTTAGTATGTTATATTTTATTCTAAAGCTTGCAACAAATCATAATTTAATCTTGAGAACAACAGGCCTGATGTCTTCACTGAGTACAAGAGTTTAGAGTTCACAGCATGCTGAATCACATTTTATACTCCTAATGCACTGCTCAGATGGGTAACGTCTCATCATTTGATTTAAGCATCTTATCCTGTGGGCAGAATTTATTTAAAATTTAATGCAGAAGTCCATGCTATTCTCTCAACCACAAATAAGTGATTTCTACTTTAGTCTCCACAGGGACTTTGAAAAGATATAGAGGAATGCTGCTCAACTGGAATGCTTACTTCACTGCAGCCTCGGTATGCAGCCCACTGGTACAAAAAGGCAAATAAGCATAATCTCTTTTTCTAAAGCTTTCCCACCATCACCTCTTTTCATAGTGTTTGGCCTATTAATATGTTTCAAATAAGGTTACTTGCTCTTTGTAGTCAATTTCTTTTGCAATAATGTAACAGAGACATTGTCTTCTCACAAAATTTAGACTATTTACCGGAGAGTTTGATATGTAGCAAATTTAGCAAGGGAAAAGGTAAGAACTCAATATTTTAAAGACTATTGTCCCTGATCATAAGGATTATATGCTATCTTTCTTTTCAGGAAGGAGTGTTTATTTTTTCTTTATATATTTATTTGTTATTAATAGATACAGCAATATCAAAGCTAGTATTTAAATCCAGTGTGTGTGTGTGTGTGTGTGTATATATATATACACACACAAGTAGGTTCCTAAATATATGCATATTATTAGGCTGTTCTGAACAAGTATATGGAATGAGAACTATCCTTTGCTTCTATTACTCATTTTATTTCCATAGCTGGAAGTATTAAAGGGGTATCTGTTAAAAACAAGTTTCAGTTGTATCAATTTAGAATCAGTTTGTGGCTCCTTCTGCATTTATTTCTGGGATTTAAGGCCACATCATTTTTTCTTTAGACCTAGAATTACTCTCAGTGATTTGTACATAGGAGGACCCCTATATACAGTATAGTCCCTCCATCTATGTAATACTGCCCTGATTTTGGGATGCCAAAAAGATCTTTCTTTAGGGTTACAGTTTCTTGTATCAGGATGGGAGACAAAGATAGCAAGGTTTATCCTACCAAAAATATGAGAAGTCTTTTTCTTATCTGAGAATTAAAATAATCCCTTTTTGGTGCCTGCTGAAAGGATTTGCTTCCTCATTCTGATGGAATTGAAAATACAGATTTTTTTTTTTTCCATGCTGCCCAACTCTCTCTTTCTCCATGAGAAATGGAAAAGGAAGCGGAGAATTGATTTAGTAGAAGAAAAATATGTAGCCACCAGAATAAACTCAAATTGCTCCCCAAAAATCATAATCTGCACTTGGACCTCAATTTAGAGAGCAGATGGGTGTTTTTTCTACTTGGACAGCTCTCAGGAGACTCTTCTGGCTATCTCTGAACTAGCAGACTTGTGTGCAGGATGCAGATACATCTGATTTCAAGATGAGACTTCGGTTCCCAGCAGCACCTCCTACAGCTTCATCAGCTTGGTATCAACAGGAAGAAAACCCAGGGTCAAAGATCGGGGAAAAGCCCTAACCTCCCCCCCCCCCCCGGCTAGGTTTCCAACCTTAGTACTATGAAAACAAAAGCCTGGGACATCTAGGACACATTCATCAGCTCTCTGAGCTGTAAATTATTGGAAGTACAGCAGGGCGGTCTCACTACATGCTTACCTACTATCATCTTCCGTAGCTACTAGCTATTGCCACAGCTGGAGACAGGATACTGGGCACCCTTGTTCAGAGCCATAACCTCTATTCTTCTGTTATGTTCTTATTTTCACAGACTTAGCTAAAGGACTCTCTAAGTATCCTTTCAAGGAGGATTTTTTTTTTTTCTCCCCAGTGAGAGTGGAATTTCTGTGGGGATCTTTAATGATATTGTAGCCTAATTTTACATTTTAGTGGTCGAACCCTATTTCTAACATTAGCAGTTTCACTGACTTTCACTGAAGTTGTTCAGAACTGCTGAAATGAGCCCAGATGTCACAGACTGAAACAAAGGGAATCCTACTCAGCTCATAGGCAGCGGCACACACAGGGCAGCTCTGTTACTCAGTTTGTAAGGCAAGAACTTGATGAAAATCCAGGCCTTGTTGCATGTGTTTGCTTCCAAGTTTCAAAAGTTATCTGTTTTATTCGTACTTCCCAGTGCCCTGATAAACTAATTTGAACAGTAACTGCAATGTAGCTTATAAGCAAATGCTACGATAACATTAATATTAAAATCTGTAAATGCTACTGGAGTTAACCGAATTCTCTGGACAATTGTCAGAAAATTGAGAGCTATATCATTTGCTTTCCATTGCCCAAGAAAATTCATTTTTGAAAATAAAATTGGGAGGAATACATTGACAAGCAAATCTAACTATAAAAATAGTCTGCAGTATAGAGTGAGACTTTGATTTCCATAGCATAAACTGCAGTTGGTAATGTTTAGGATTTCGTAGTTTCTTACAGTTTTGTATTTACTTGAGATATACACAATAAATGGTTTTAATTTACTTGTTTGCCATATCATTTGTAGATTAGCAGCTGTAAGTTTTTAGAAATAGGATAATCAGCAAACAAAAGCATGAGTTTAGTTGGGTGTTCCCAGGTCAGGCCGAACGACCAAAAGTTGTTCATACTTGTGTGTTCTGTTGGTGTTGATATGGTTATATGTACATAATCAAAAGCAAAATTTATCCCATTGACTTAAAGTTTAAAGCATGTAAATAGCCAAAGATAAGCTCTGCTATTCATGTTGCATAAGAAAAGAAGAGCTTTTCATTAGTATTACGCTCTCTGGTTTATGCTGACTCGTTCTAATGCTGTTTCTGGTATGCCGACTAGAGAAAAGATGCAGCTCTTCTGAATACAGCAAACTCAGTAGCAACTGAACTGTCATCTTTATCAGTCTTTCAGGTTTTGTTTTACATTATCTGACAATTTTAGACAAAACAAAATCCTACCCACAGTTTTCCCTGATCCAACTATCATTTACGTATTGATAACATTAACCCATTCTGTCTGTAAAATGTTATGTCTACTCGACTTTACACTTTTGGCTCGGAATTTAATGTTAAATATCAGGGGTGATGTCTGATATGTTTATTCACTACAGAGTCACTGCATTAAATTTACTTATTGCACTGAATTTGTAAAACATGAGGGGGACAATGTTCTTTTTCTTGTAGGTAGTTGACCAATCCTATACCCTGAGTATTTGTCTTGGCTGTAGAGTTAACTCAATTTACAATTTCTTTCTGGTTTTTAGCTTGAATCTTGTCTACCCACAAATCCCTGATTGTAGCACTGTAGTACTTGACAGATTTCTGGGGATCATCAGTGCAGTGTCAGCTGATGCAGTGACTGTGTGAAGCATAGGCAATACTCTGCAGTGTAACTGATCTTAGTAGTGCTTGGCTGACTGACGTGATGGCTGTCATTTCTGTGCCCAGTAGCGACATGGGCGTATGCTGTACAGTGAATGCTCAGTGTAATTCCTTCTTGGAAATGCTCGATTTTTTCATGCACAGAGAAACTCTGCAGTATGCGATATGCCATTCTCTGGGGTTTTTGAATGTACAGTGTCAGGATACCTGATGGTAAGAAATTCAGACAACTAGATACAGAATTTGGGGAGATTGACAGATTAGAAGATAGATATGTATGTACATAGATGTGTGTGTGTGTCCTCAGGAAAAGAAATCCAGATGGAAAAAACCTGGCATATCTGGGAAAATCAAGACATATGGTAGGTTTACTTTACAGTGAAGGCAGTGCCTAAGGCATAATAATGCTGGCAGGAACAATGCCTCCACTTGCGCAAACCAGGAACCAAGTGTTTGGCAGGGGGTCCTGTGGAAAGGCTAGGAAGTATTGCAAGCTAGGGAGAACTTTCTGGTAGCTGTTCCTAGATCAAATTGTCTAAATGGGAAATCGGTAGACAGCATATTCCAGGCATTTTAAATTATTTATTTGTGCTTAAGCGCTGCCAACCAAAGCATAAGTTAAAAAGGAATTTTGGTCTCTGAAACTTCATGGTTCACATTTTCAAGCTTTTCTTGGCAACCATGAAGGCCAGAAAGGTCCTATATTTTGCTGCTTTCTTGTTTGCCTTTTTTAATTAAAGCTCAGATAGTCCATGCAAGCTCTTAACTCCAGAGGATGGAGCTTTATTTAAAAAAAAAAAAAAAAAAAAGGAAAATATATGATAAAATCTTGGTAGCTGGTAAAACTGAATTTGTTTCCTAGAGCATGCCAGATTTGAAAAGAGTAAGTAGAAAGGCAGAAAATGAGAAAAGAGCATCTTCCAAGCAGATAGGCCCTGTTTATCTAAAGTGGGACAAGGAAAACTTTTATCCCACTTAACTTTTACTTTTGGATGGCATTTCAATTGGCCTTGTGTGTTTGGCGGCTCATCTGTTGAACCATCTGTTTCAAATTATGCACGCTCAGAGGGCACATTGCATCCAGGGATATGGTTCCCCCAAACACAAGAAATTTGAACTGGATTTGCAGTTTAGCTATCTGTAAACATGGATGTGCAATCGTACATCTAAATAAAATCCATTTATTTTGGAGAAATTGAAGCATTAATACAGCTGGAGAAACCTGAGGAAGGTTATAAGTGGAAAGCCTTAGGCCTTAGTCACTGTCCCGTGTCCCTTGTACAGTGCTCTGGCAGTGCAAAATAAGAGAAAACCACCCGAGGTCCCCAGCTAGGAAATTTCTCTTTTAGACTGAAAACTTCTTAATGGCTTAAGAGCTGAAATAGTAACCAGTTTTACAGCCCATTTAAAGTGTCATAAAGGGACTGTAGGGTAGAGAAACTGCAATTTGCGTCCCTCCGTTAATGAAACATCTCCAATCCCATCACAGTGCAAGAGAGGAACTGGGTAGTGAATCAGAAAGCTATAGCCAGCTCTCTGAGAGCCTTCGTTATGCAAGTACATCTTGGCCAGGAAAGAGGATTTGATCCATACATTTTAATGGTGCATTAGGTAAATTTTATACTATTTATGGCATACTAGTAGCACTTATCTTTTTCATATGTTATTTGCTTTGAACATACTTTTTTTAGAAGAATATACTGTTTGTTCCACCCCTCCCTATTCCTTCCTTTCCTCAGAACGCTGACTCAGTTCCTTTTACTCTTTCAGTCAGCTTGCAGTTTTAGGCATTTCCTTGTCCAGTTTTCAGTGGAACACATTACTTCCCTCTCATCAGCACTGTGCAGCTCTCTTGCAGCCATTGAATAACATGCTGGCTGGAGATGGAAGAGATTTCTTTACAAGCAGTAGATACTGACATAAGACTTTTCTCCTCTTCTCTTCTCTTCTCTTCTCTTCTCTTCTCTTCTCTTCTCTTCTCTTCTCTTCTCCTCTCCTCTCCTCTCCTCTCCTCTCCTCTCCTCTCCTCTCTTCTCCTCGGAATACACTGAAACTATGGACTAGGGTAGCAGTTGTATATGAGAGAAGGAAATATGGCTCACATAATGCAGTGATGGAGTAATGGTAAATCTAGAACCAGCCAGGAGACCTGAGAGATAAATGTAATTTTGTCACAGATTCTCTTTCTAGATTACTATTTTTCCTTTTTATAGGTTTTCACATTAGCCAAAACCCCAGATTGTTTGTATTATCAGCAAAGTTTGAGTCTCTGGTGATGAGGATCAGACACAAGTTTATACTAAATTGTGAACAGAGTATTGACCAAATGTAGATCTGTTCTATTGTTTGGGCAGATCTTATTCAAGGTACATGAAGAGTCTGACATTAGGTTGAGTGAGGTGCTTGGAAATATTTCTTCCTGCTAGAAATAGCACACACAGTTCATTTAATCAAATAAATGTATATATGCAATTTGAACATCTAAAATTATAGGCATTTTACTTTTTGTAATGTACTTCATCTGCTCATCTGATCAAAAATAGATCTTTATATTACACTGCTTACTCAAGAGTTAAGTATTATTGGTTTTTAAATTAGCAGTCCCGAAAGAGCTACAGATATTGATGCATATTATTTCATCAGTGTTACAAAATTGAGGTATGAAAGAAAAAAAAGTCTAAAATTTTGTCTTGTGGGATCTTGTTAGTAGAATAAATGCTTTTCTCATATCATCAATTTGTAAAGTTATTACAAAGCTACAAGGGCAGGGGACAGAACTGCAGCTATGTAAAAGAAAAGGTTAGCTGTATGATAATGGTAAGGGGTGGGGGAGATTCTCTGCTGGTTTTAGAATCTGCCAAGGCTGTAGGTGCTACGTTTTGGGCAAGAGAACCCTAATGCCATCTGGCTGGCTTTCATCTGTGCCAGTTGTTATATAGGCCAAGCCCCCTGTCCTGCCTCTACCACATTTCTTGATGTAGGAATTAGATTTAAAAATACAGTGTTCCTTGTTACCTGACTGGAAACGTATCTATCAAGTGATTTAGAAGCCCAAGGGAATGATCCAAGCTTTTGTGTTTCTATCTGAGACCTTGATCAAAAGGTTCCTCATCCATGTCCTGAAGCAATTTTTGGATACTTTCCCCCTTTCAAGCCTCACTGGCAACAAAACAGCCTGGCTCAAATCTGCTCAGATTTGCTGTCCAATGCACATGATAAATATGGTAAAAAAACCTCCACCACCACCTCTAGGTCTTCTATCTCATTTTTTAATTAGTAGCTACTCTTTCTGAGATGCCACGCATATCAGCTTTGTTCCCTGTGCTCTATTTTTGTAAAAGAGATCTATCACAGCAAGGTTTTTCAAAGCCTGTGTCTGTGTGACAATATTGGTAACTCACTTAATCTTTTAAATTATTCTGTAAATGCAAGTCTCAATCCTATATTGAGGACAACTGTAGATTTTTAAGTTGCGATTATAGGAACTCCATATACTAGGAGAACGGATTTGAAATTAGCAAGATTAGATATTATATTGACTTTTTAAAATACATTGCATTTGAATACAATAAACTTTGTGATAACCAGGCCTGGATAAACAACCTTTGTTGTTTAGAGTTAACAGACATCTTGCATACCTGAGAATCCCAACTATAAAAATAAGGATACTGAAAAGCAGGAATAAACAGCAGATACCTGTATTTATAAATACAACAATATAGGTTTTCTTGACCTTGATCTCTACAAGGTACCTGCAAAGTTTGTATTTTTGGGCTGACAGTTGTGCCACCTAGTTAATGGATTTGTTCTGTAGTCCCGTGTAGGAGACCCGCAGCTAATATTTAGCCTTGGATTTATTCCCTACTTAGGAGAATTGGAGTTGAATTAAGTAACTCATCTATATATTCATTTTACTGTTAACTAAATAGCTCTACTGATGATGTGGAAGTATTTTTTTCTCATGCTCATCTATATACATGTAATTTGCCATCATCTAGAGCTATCACAAGGAGACAGAAATTAATTAAATCATTTTTTACAAATATTTCTCTAAGTAAAATCACTAGAGTAAATTTGATTTGAATGGGAACAAATTATATCTCTTCAATAAACAGGAAGAGACTGACAATCAAGAATGTTTCAGTTTGGGAAGTAGTTTGAATGCCTTTTGAATCACAGAGATTCTTTTAGGAAGAGCACAACCTCTGTTTCTGCAAAACTCATCTGGCTATCTGATCTTATCTAGGGTATGTGGCTTCTTCCTCTGTCTTATACCTAAAACCTCCATACTTTCCTCTTTTGGACCTCAGTGTTCTTTGTGTCATTTTTATACATCATATCTATTTGTCCTGTCAGCACCTTGTGGGGTTTGTCTTTCTAAGAAAGGAAAAATTTGTTTCTCGTGTTTACACAAATTAAACTGATACAGGAATCTGAAAAATCTGGCTGGTTTGATAGTTGTCATCATCAGTAATTCTAGTAATCGGGTATATAGATGTATATGTATAAACATACCAACACATTGTTCAATTAATATTACCAATAACAGCAGGAGTTAACTCTGCTTGTCTTTCAGATTCTGGGGTGCATTTTTAAGACCAGAATATATTTAAATGTAATTTTATTTGTAAACTGAGCAAGTTGGATTGAAAAGCTGTTGTGAAACTACTGAAATCCATGAGGTAATTTTCACAAGCACAGTGATTATTACACTGGAAGTATTTTCTGTGGCTGCTTTAATTGCTACTAAAACTCAGTTAAATAAACTTTTTTTTATGAATGGTCACTGGACTTCTGTAGCTACATCTGCTGAACACAACAGGTGAAGCTGATGAAATATCTTTTATATAGGTGATAGGAAAGAAATATAAGGTGCACAGAGGTAAGCAAGTCCTTGTCAGCTGATGGAATTCAAATTCAACTAATGCGCTTTTGCATCTGATCAGTCACCTGCACACCTTCAACATTTCCATCAAGTCTGAATCACTGCTGCATTAATTCTGCAACTTAATCTTAAGGAAAGCAAAAGCAAACCATAAAACATCAGTTATTAAGCAAATAATTGGGTCCTCTTTAAGGATATTTCATGTCTCAATTGCATTGTGTGTGCAACCAAATGAGAACATAGATTAAATTGGGAACTATTCACTGCAGCCATACTATACAGCAATGAGATAATATTCAGTCTTTGATATTTAGCAGTGATATTTATTGTATGTGTTTAAAACATTTTTCATAAAGGAAAATATTTTAGGTGCTATCTCATCAGTCAAGTTACATTACTATCATTGATAGTACCAAACTGATTTAGAAGAATTAAAAAATGTGATTACACATCAATAATTCAGGAGTCTAGAAAACAAAGAGAGGTTTTAAGGCAGCATTCCTGTTTTACACATTGACACCAGTGGGATTCTATCTTTTGCACTTATAGGAACATTTTCCCTGCCAGTGTTGTGCAATAGTTGGCCAAGAAACAGAACAGATTCCTCTCCCTGCTACACAGCTGTAAATCAAAAATAATCCCACATGGTGGTTTCTCATTTATGGACATACATCAGGATTGTGGTTCTGAGAAGGGGGAGTGCAGCAGAAAGAGCATCTGGAGAGATTCCTACAGAATCACACTAAATTCCTTCTGTCTGCAGAAAGAACGCTGCAATATGGTACCTGATAGCCTGCACAAAGTGCAACCTGCAGTCTCGCTTTCGGCACACGGCTGATACAGATGTAGGCAAGTAATGCTTTGCTCTCACTTCTCACTATGTTTGTCATAGAATCATAGAATGAATCATAGAATCATAGAAAGGTCTGGGTTGGAAGGGACCCCAAGGATCACAGAGTTCCAACCCCCCTGCCACAGGCAGGGACACCAACCTCCAGGCCTGGATCTACACAAGGTTGCCCAGGGCCCCGTCCAACCTGGCCTTGAACACCTCCAGGCATGGGGCATCCACCACCTCTCTGGGCAGCCTGTTCCAGCACCTCACCACTCTCTCCATAAAAAACTTCCCCCTAATATCTAATTTAAACCTTCCTTCCTTCAGCTTTAGTCCATTCCCCCTTGTCCTGTCATTATCTACCCTTTTATAAAGTTGGTTCCCCTCCTGTTTGTACGCTCCCTTCAGGTACTGGAAGGCAGCATTCCTGTTTTACATGTTGACACCAGTGGGATTCCTTACTGGAACTTGTCAATAATTTGTGATCTTTTCCATAGCAACAAAGTCATCAAAACACATTTTAGTTAGCACAGTTTTGAATGTGGCTTAATCACAGTTAACTAATATGGTCAAATCAGCTCTGTTCTTGTCTACTTCGAGGGCAAAATCATTAACACCTTTTCAAATAGGATTGATTTTCCACTATTGTTACGGCTTTTGACTCATCTCCTCGCTGCAGCTCTGGCAGTCACAGTACCACAACCCAGCTGAGATCTCTGTTCTGTGACCAGTGGTCTTGTCACTGTAGTTCACATATATGAGAGAGGTTATTGCTGAACCAAGCAGAATATTATTTAAATTTGGGAAAGTTTTTTAACTATTAGTATAAAGTTAAACATAAGTATTGTGTTATTCTTATTAAGAATTAATTAAAATAGGTTTTGAATGTTTTGGTGTGTTAGTGTCTGAATTGTTGCTCAGCTTGAAGACTGGGGTGCAGGTAGTAGGTTACTCTGATTTGGGAATGTTAGGGGGTTTTGTCTTATGACCAACATTATTGCATCACTGTTATTTTCTTTTCATAATTTCCAAACCATTTTTCATTGTTATGGTTGTGATTAAGACTAGATGAAAATTAAAGAAAATTGAGAAGAAGATAAGACTATATAAGAAGATAAAAATACTTAGGAGGACAAAAAAGGAGAGTCTCAAGAAAAACATTTGCTAGCACCAAGATTTACAGTAATGCCATAAAAATGGCATCATGCCATAAACAGTCGTGAGTTTGTCTTAAAGACAAACCATTTCATGAGAAGAAAACAATTCAAATGGTCAATAACATGCTCTTTTGCCTAATTACTTCATGTATCTTTCAATTCTGAAAGGAATTAATCTTTGTGAAGTGCAGAGTGAATTCGTTCTAGGTTAGGGGAATGCTGGAATTCAGTGTGTAGATTAAAAAGAAAAAACAAACAAACAACTTTCTATTTACTTGAAACATAATCAAGTGTAATTGTTTCTGAAAGGCGAGCCATGCATTCCCTGGATTTATAGTATAGGTATCATGCCTAAGGAAAAATGAAACAGAAGAAACTGTTGGCAGAAGACTTTCTGCCCACTACTTTGTGAACGTATTAGTTTTCAACTTCATGATGGTTGAATATACAATACACATTACAGTATCAATGTGTTTAACTTATAATGAAGACTGTTGCTGTTTCAGCAGTGGTATTGCTTGCTCTATTTCTGTCAGAGCATATATTAAGCTGTACAAGGAATGGCTAAATAACCAACCCCTGTATTAGCTGGATGTCATGTCAAATTAGTGCCTATTGAAGATTTTTATGGGTTTCAAATATGATCTAGAATTAAAAATTAAATCCTATGTGAAAAATGTCACTCTGCTCTGTGTCATCCGTCTAGTTTATAAAGAGGTCAAATGGACCTCTTGTATATATCTGTATTTTCTCTAATTCTTTTGGCGCATGACGAATAGACCCATGAAATTGGCTCATACAAATTAGTTGGAGAAAATACACTTATACTCTTAATGAAAAGATAAATTGTATATGCTTTAAAATGGTATAGATGGGTCTGTAGTGCTGCATTTTAAATTTGGTAACTCTTCCATCAAATGTAATTGTTTTGAAGAGATTCACTCGAGCCTTATTCAGGTTATTGTCAACTGTAACATTACAAACTCCTAATAAACATTCAAGATTGTTCTTTCTAATTATCACAGTTCAAAACTAGTTTTGCCCTTTGGAATTCTGAATATTTGAAATATAAATGACATCATTTTACAAAAACAAAGAGGTATGATTATCCCAGACTATACTCTGTTTCTATGTGACATAAGACTGCCAGATGATGAAATTAAATTCAGATATATTCAAGTGGTTTTGAACATCTGAACAGAAAACACTGATCAGAAGAAACATGTAAAGATACCTTAATATCCTAGTTTGTGCTTTTTTAATATTGCTACAGTTTTGTATAAATTTGATCATCCCACAACCCACATTTTCTAGGCAGCTGTAACTTTGAAAGTCTGCAAACCACCATGAGGAGCCAAGAGCACAGCACAAGAGGAATTAGCAGATTATCCCTGTGCCATTTTCGTAACGGTCGATGTACATGCCCTAGTAACTAAGACATCCTCCTAAAAGATACATTGTAGGACTCACACATTACAGGTTTTATGCCAAAAAAATCCCCCAGATGGTCATGGAATATCCAATGAAGGAGGTCAGGCTAGATTACTGTAATGGTCTCTTGTAGCCTTAAAACATACCAGCCTATCAGTAACCCTATGTCTAGAAAACTTGCAGCTGCATAAAATGTAAAGAGCACATAAAGCGTATCCTGGGGTGTATTGCTAGTTAAAGGCACGCCTGCGGTTGTGACTGCCTAAAACGTGTGTCACTGGTCCTGGAAAGTACTCTGAGAATTCAGATAAACGATACCTTCAGTCCAAAAGGTCATCAAAATTTTGCATTATGATCTTCCTCGTTTCTCAGGAGGGATCTCTCAATAATTGAAGTGTGGGAAAATGCTGTTGTGTATCAGGAACACGGCTGTTGCTTGGCTTTCTGAAACCTGTGCAACGTAAGGCAGTCTCTACTGGTGAGCTGTTTCCCTTGCGTTTCATTCTTTGACCGTAGAATAGTAATTCTCTCTTTTTTCTTTTTTTTTTTTTTTTGGCCAGGATTTTGTTCTGTAAAACTCAAAATGGTTTAATCCTTCTGACATTTAGATCTTTAATGCTGTATCTGTAGTAGTGGAGCTACTAATCTGCTTTGCACTGAAATTCCAAAAAGCTGAGTACGTCATTTCATGTTCAGGTATGCAGGAGGCAGGAGTGAGTCATTCCTCTAGTCAGCTTCCCAAGTGCTCATGGGTTGTAATAATACTTTTCCTCGAGCAAGCAGAACAAGTCATACTAAATGCCTACGTGTTGTTTCAGAAAAATAAAAAATAATGGGCTTCCTGTGGGCTAATCCATCATGTAAACAAAGCTATAATAAAGGAAGGGATGGACACTTAATATGTTATTTCCAGGGAGACCCGTGAATCTGATTAAAATGCTATTAGCTCTACTAACAAAGATATTTGGTGATCATAAGACATTTATAAAACACAGAGGCCATTAGTGTCTGGTTCTGACGTGTGCAGTGCTGTCTTGCTGCAGCACAGGTTTCAAATTCAACTGCACTAGAACAAGTCACTGTACACAGTTACGCAGCACCTTACAGTGGGGATGTGCACCACAACTGTTGCTATTGTAGCTGCACCGGTGCAAGCCCCGTTCTTCACAAGCCATTTGGCTGGTTTTGATTTATTAGTAGCCACTTGTTTGTCCAGTGTAAACTTAACCTTGTAGTTTTCAAGAAACAATAAGGAACACTGAAATCTGGTACCCATTTGCCAAAACATCAGTACTTAGAATCAGAGAACACCCTATTATACTTACAAATAATAGCACGCTAATACTGTTCTCCATGTCCTTTTGGTATTATAAGTGTCCTGTACTAGAGGGTCTTACGACAAATAGATCGATAGATCATAGCAGTTATTACAGAGCAGGTTGCAGATAAACATATCTCTGGCAGGAGAATTCATGTTGAATGTCAGAGATACAAAATGTAACTGTTGATTTAAGTTTTTACCTTGTACATCGACCTTTTGACTTTCATATGTTCTGAACAAGCCTTCCCCAAAGCCCAACACACAATCCCACCACTGCTTCAACATCTACACAATTCTCGGTGCAGGAGATGTTGCAAAAGGCCAAGAATCATCGTGTCAGCAAAGGGAGAGAGAGAAAAAGAGAGTTTTCACTGAGGAGCAAATAAGGGGAAAGGTACATTTACTAACTCCTCCAGTTCCAGATTTCAGGAGCTCTTCCACCCTAGCCAAGCCCTATGGTTTAGCTCTTGGCTAAACCAAGAAAGGTGTTGGAGGGCCTTGTTTTGCAAACCTGCCAACAGTTTCAGGTAAATTTTAGTAGCCCTATTTTTTCTCTTGACAGAAAATAAGCATGGAGTCCAGTTTTATGACCCTATGTAGGGAGGTAACATTTCAGTTCCAGCTGAGAAACACATTGCTATTTGCTTCTGGGAGCTGTTACTCTAGATTCATACAGATCTGCAGTAGAACAATTCATTGTCAGCAGGCTGACAAGGGCTGTTGTAGTTATTATAGAGATGTCTGAGGCTGTGAGCCAGTTGTTTTAACTCAGGTGGTTGGAGGCAGCCAGGACAATGTTTGTAGGAGGCAGAAAATGCTCAACAACAGCAAAGATTTGCGTGACCACACCAATCCAGCGCTGGTTGAATGGAACTGATTATTATTCTAATTTGCAGAGGCCACAGTGATTACCTTGAGCAATCCTTACACTCTGACTGTGGACAGAGTGGTCACGCATGATGACCACGTGTTTTGAAAGGCCATCTGCCTCTCAGAGGAGCCAGGCGTGCTATACACATGGCCGGGGTGTGAAGGTACGTAACCACGTACCTGGCACTGCCTGCTAGTTCCTAAGCAGCAAGCGCAACTCGCAGCCTGCTGCTGCTGCCTGGGAGAGCTCAACAGCAGCAGGAAAATCCTCTCCTGATCAGCAGCCTGCTGGGAACTTTGCAGTTTGAGGGAGCAAAATGGTGGGTTTTGGTGTGGTTTTTTTCTAACCCAGAGGCTTGGGGAAGGTCAGCCCCTCAGAGGTGGTCATTGGGCCAGAGCAGACACATCTCCACATGGCAGCACATTCTACTCAGAGGGGACACTGGGCATTTAATTGTGCTCTGGGTGAGGCTGCCCTGTGTGAAGGGCTCTGTTGGGAGAGGGGAGTACCCTTACAAGTCCCTGGTGTTCCTTCACTGCGCCCTTATTTCGGAAGCCTCGCTGCAGCTGTGGGTCTAGTCCTGTACCAGATAGGAAACACTTGATGCAATACCCAGCAGAGAGAAAGGGAAGAGCAGCAAGAACACATCTGCCGAGTCAGATAGCCTGGCCCCAAAATCCTGCTCACAACAGCTCTCAACATTGAGCCTCTGACTTCAGAGATGGGTCCAATTACCCTGGTTTGCATTTTCCTTCTATTTGCAAGAAGACATCAGCCTGGGCGTAACCTCCCTCCTGAGAGGCCACCAGTCTGCTGCCAAGCTGTAGCTGTTCTCCTGGCCCTGGGGAGCAGAGCCTGAGAGAAGGAGAAAACAACTGACAGAGCAAAGTGGGATCGTGGCAGCTTGTAGAAACCCAGGCCCTCCAAATCTCTACCGAGGCCCCCCTCAAAATGCTAACGGGCTCAATACTGTTGTCCCCAGGAGACACGGCTGTAGTTTTACAATCTTCTGGTTTAATTTCCAGGTATTAATTATTGTGGGATAGTATTCCAATTTTAATCAAAGAAGAAAAAAAATCAACCTAAAAATATAATAGCCTGTATTATTTTCTAGGGATTTTACTGAGGAGAAAATGAGTGTGAGGTGGAGTAGAAGCATGACAGTGAGTATGTGAATGGTGTGAATATTTCTACATCTATCCTGTTTGTTTTTTATATTCTTCCCCTCCGTGTATTTTTTTTTCTCTGAAACAATGGCTGAAAACCACTTCAGTAAAGGACAGCTTCTGTAAAACCTGTATCAGAATAGATGGGAAGGAGGGATCCCATAGGGTTCACGACAGGTGATGAGAACCGCAGCTCAGAATGACTGCCAGCTGAGGAATGGGAGGATGCAGAGGCGGGGCATGAGCATTAGCAGAAGCACGAGACTGAGCTGAAGAGGACAAAAAAAAAAATGCAGAGTGGTAGAGAGCTAAAAACAGGGAAAGAAAACAAAGCACATTGTGAAACCTTTCCAATTATCAAGTATGACTCCAGGTAATTTCTTCTTGGTCCCAATGTGTATTTCAAGTTTAAATTTGTGCCTAATCTATCTTGGGGTAAAGTAAAAAAATAGGAGTGTTTTCCCTCCACCCTCGGTGACTGGTGTATGATGTGGTAGTGCAAGGAGCTCAGAATAGTAGTTGAATAGCCAGTGCATGGGACTGAGCAGGTCCAGAAGGAGCAGTTCGTGCTGTCCTGTTCCCTGGCTCTCTTGTGGCAGAAGGAGATTTGCCTGGGTGAAGTTGGAGCCCTAAGTGGGAGAAAGAGCCGGAAAGTGGTGACGTGAGTGTTGCTTTCAGCCAGTTTGTGCACGACTGTTTCTCACAGCTTAGGAGAATGTGGTGCGGTTTGTGTCCCACTCCACCTTGCTCCCGTTTCTCTTGCTGCCTATGTTGTCTCATGGCTTCTCCTGTCACAAGGGTTCTGCTTCTTGCCCCCCAGAAGACCCCCGTTCCCTGTACTGTCTGACAGTAGATGGACGTATACAGCAGGCAGTTGCCTGGGGGGGCCATATAATGTCCCATGAGGGGAGATGTCTGAGGGAGGCAGGAGGCCAAGCGCAGGGCTGCAGAGCGGGAGGATGTGTCGGGTCAGCACATCCTGCTGGGCTCAGGCACCGCTTCCTCCTGGGCCCGCGGCCCAGTTCTGTTGCAACCAGGGCCGGACCCGATGCACCTCCAGTTTTGGGACTTCCCCCACCTGTGTCATGACTAAACCGGGGGACTGTAGCCGTTCAAAATGCTCGAAGCATCTACAGCAGCAGCACGGCCAACAGAGTCGGTAAGGGAAAGGCTAGGAACGGGGAGGGTGGGGTTGCCCACC
>JMFS01081837.1:0-19931 GCA_000699545.1 Podiceps cristatus
CCGCCGCACCCATGGCACCTGCCCGGCTGCAGCCCTGGAGATCGCCACCGTGATGGGGCCAGGAACGCAGGGCAAGGCCTGGAGGGGACGTGGGCCCTGTGCTGCCGCCAGCCTGCTCACCTCCCCGCCCTCGTGCCTCGGAGAAGCAAGAAGAGCCATGAGGCTGTCGGGTGCTGGTGGTCTCATTTTCCACCCTGTTGGGGTGGGATCTGTGGGCTCTCACTGGCAGCACCAAAGCAGGGGGAAGGATGCTGGGCTGGGCCGGCAGCGGACGGAGCTGCTGAGCACTGTTGTACTGCCAGCTTTTCTTTCTTCTTTTGTTTTTCCCCTTTTCTGTCTCCCCTTCCCCAGACTGCAAATTGGTTTCAGTGCTTCTCAGCTGGGTGGGAGTGGGGTCAAAGCCCCCCAGAGCAAAGACCCCTGTCCCTCTCCCAGGCAGGGGCGCGCTGTCAGGAGACAGCACCCAGGTGGCACCCAAAAAACACAGCAAAAGGCAGAGAAATAAATGGGGCAGAAAAGGCAAAACACTGCAATTGCCACGGAAGATGATTTTACTTTCTTTCCCCTTCTCTATCCACTTTAACTTTTCAAGTCATTGACACTGATGGGCTGGGATGGAAGTGAAGTAAATAATTACATATGCTAGAGACAGAGCATTGATTTTTAAGTCTCTTCTCACTAATTAGGGACAGCCTTTGTAGGCGCTGATGGCAGGGCTTAACAAACCTGACAGTATTTGCCTGCCGCCTTCTCAGGCAGCAAGAAAATCAAAGCAACACGGAAGAAAAGGAAAAAGAAAAGGCCATAACTTGCTTTTACTTCCATTTTGGTTTTAGCAGTATTAGGCTAGCTCTAAAAAAATTACTGTGGGTTTGTTCTTTTTTTGTTGACCTATGGGTGTATCGTAATTTTAAATAATGAGCTGATTTTGGCTGGGATGTCGGTAATTTTCTTCACAGCAGCTACTACAGGGCTGTGGTTTGGATTTGTGCTGGAAACAGGGTTGGTACCACAGGGATGTTTGGTTACTGCTGAGCAGGGCTGACACAGAGCCAAGGCCTTTTCTGCTCCTCACCCCACCCCACCAGCGAGGAGGCTGGGGGGGCACAAGTTGTTGGGAGGGGACACAGCCGGGACAGCTGACCCCAGCTGACCAGAGGGATGTTCCATGCCATACGACGTCACGCTCAGCATGTAAAGCTGGGGAGGTGGAGGAAGGGGGGATGTTCTGAGTGATGGCGTTTGTCTTCCCAAGTAACGGTTCGGCATGACGGAGCCCTGCTGCCCTGGGGAGGGCTGAGCACCTGCCCATGGGAAGCTGTGAATGAATTCCTTGGTTTGCTCTCATGCAGTTTTTGCTTTAGCTTTTAAACTGCCTTTATCTCAGTTTCCTCATTTCTACTCTTCTGCTTCTCTCCCCCATCCCACCAGGGGGGAGTGAGCAAGCGGCCGTGTGGGGCTGTTGCTGGCTGGGGTTAAACCACAACCAATAACTTCTAAAAATAATTCCCGTTTACTGCTCCATGCAAATAAACCACATAAATGCTAGGTACCTGACAGCATACACTGCAAGGAAAAAGGTTGTTTCATAGTTTGATCATTCTTGTAATTTTGTTGCTTAACTGACCAGGAACTAGTATGTATTGAGGAGTCTTACTGAGGTGTCTACAGCTACAGGCACTGCTGTCTTCATACCCTACCCGCACAGCTCACAAATACAGTGAAGATCGTTCTTGAAGCTGTATGCTGGAAATTTCACTTGCTAAACTAGGTTTCCCTTTGCTAAGACAGCAACAATACATTTTGCGGGTTGGCTGTTTTCTCTTAAGATACTGAATTTTAAAATGCAGATATGTAGAGGTGTGGTAGGTATATAATTAGGCCATTCTGTATTTATAAGCTAATAAAACTGTTACAAAGATACATGCCTACCTAATAAAAAAAAAATATTTGGAAAAATTAACAAAATAGTATGCTGTCCAGGCAATACATGTAATTTTTACTTACACTTGTTCAAAGGCCTTAAAGAAAGTTTTATATAAGAGAATGCACAGGTGAGTACAGTTCTGGGATGAGTTCAAAATAGGGATGAAAAACTAATTCAGACAGAAAAATTGGTCCTCTTAGGTACTGGGAACTGTTTTCAGATTTTTAAAAAAATTACTTAAAAGCCAGAAAGTAAGCAAGAAGAGTTATTGTTCATACTATTTTGTACTTGAAAGACTGTCAGAAGAATATGAACATTGTCACCTTGTCCTCATTCACTGAGCCCTTCTGCCTTTGCTTGGCTACTTAAGTGGTTTTGTTGGTTTTTTTTGTGTTTTGTTTTTTTTTTTTTTTCCCCACCTTTACTCCTTTCTCATGTCTCTAGTATCTGAAGAGTTCATCATAAAGTAATGCTCCAGTTATGCAGGTGTGGTTATTGAGTGGCAGTAATGACAAATGCCTGTGTTTGGGGATCACCTCACACCCAGGCGGCTTTGTTCTCTCTCCTCCAGTACATGTCCCAGTTTTGCCCCAAAGTGGTACATAAAGAGGTAATAAGATAATAATAACAGCCACAAGAGGAAGCATAAGATTTCAGAGTAAGAGGAACGGCAGGACATAATACAGAAAGTACACGAAATCTGGTTGTTTAACTTGTTTGCAGTAGGATTAACCAGGCACTGCTTTTCAAAGAAGGTTAAAGTTAATACAGAGATAAACCAGCTCCATGTCAGAGCAAGCAGCCAACGAAAAAAATGACCCTAATTAAAGTCAATAGCACAGGAGGGGAAAGACAAGATACCTAAAAAAAAAAAAATAATCGGTATCTAGTCAAGCATTCAGCTCACTTGGTACAGTTTGTCTCCTTGTCTTTAGGTCTAAGCCCCTGTGGCCTTTAGCTGCACAGTTCTGAGGAACATGGGGTTACACGCTCCAGCTCAGGTGTTAAATGAAAGCCAAACTGTACGGCTTGTTTCCCATGAGCAAAGAGGCTCATTTCTGAAGGAAGGGCTACCTGTGTGTTTTCAGGTGCTGGATGTTATCCCAAGCATACAGGAAGCGTTACATCTGGTAGAGCTTATACTCTGACGTGATCACATTCTACTGGTTTCCAAACAGCTCCACTAAAACCACAGGGAATGCAAGAAGTCATGGATCTTTTTTTTCTCCTCTTTCCTTTTAGTTTGTCCATAGAGATGTTTCTGGGAAGAGGTTTCCGTATAGCGCAGGTTTAAATGGTTGTCGCACAGAAGTACTGTTCTTCCCCTTGGTGGCATGTCCCAGCTGGGAAGGAGATGCCACTCCCCAAGTGCTTCTGAATAGGACCTGCACGCTCACGGCCTGCCAGCTCCTGGCCAAAAGTTTTGCAGCCACCTCCTTCCAGAGCTTTCCCATTCCTAGAAGAGATGGATGCTGAGGGCTGCCCACTTTATTTGACAGGATATGCCCTGTCGCTATTCTCTCCCAAGAACGCCAGACTCGGCAGACAGGCAGCTGCGCAGCATGAGCCAGACAGGGCTCCAGTTGCCCACAGATGCACTTCTAGACTGTATCGGATGGCAAAGAATAACAAGAAGCACCAATGCAGGTACTAAAAATAGTACTGAAAAGTATTTGGGGAGGATGCAGCCGGATCACTGTGCTCCATATGAATGAGTGCTGTATGGCTAAATAGTCAGTGAGTTACCGCTGTTACAGAATTTGACCCTCTCACCACTGATAATTCAACAGCGGCAAATTTAGTCAGGTTTGTAATGACTTCTGTCTTTTGTTTGATCATCTCTTTTCTTCTTTGCTGTCCCTGTAATATCTCCCATGTAGGCCAGATTCAGTCTATGGATCATTCTTCTCCAGAGACTCTCAGAAGAGGTGCAAGGACAGTACTGCCTACAGGTCACCTTCCATCTCTGGGAAAGGCTGCAAGGAACACGAAGTAGGAGACAAACTGGGGAAAGGAAAAGGGCTCAAGATGTGCACTATGAGAGCAATACAGCTGTGTCAACACAACCCACGAACTGGGATCTTGCATCATCCTGATGTAAGGGATTAAGCTCCACAAAAACTGCACACAAAAGCGCCTCCTCGGAAATTCAGTGATCAGAGAGTAAATTACGTTATTAACAAAGCACAGTTTTAATAAAAAGGTTTAAGGCTTACAGCTCAAAATGACTTATAAATAAACATAATCACAATACATATATTCTATTTTTTTAAAAAAAGTATTAATTATAATATATGTTTTCTGAGTTATAAAACCCCATATAAATAGCAAATTACTCTCAGTATGCAGGATACAAGAATACATAAAAACTGGGGTGCATATCTGAAAGGAATCCTGAGTATATACTCAACAAATGGCAGAAAACAGAACAATGATACAGCTGGACACGGTAAGTGCTGTTGTCCTAGTATATAATTCCTCCAAAACTCTAAAAATGGAACTGAGAACTTTTTGGTTGCTCAACTTTGTTTAGCTCCATAAACTCAGGAATGGCTCTGGATACTCCACTCCTTGAGATTTTGGAGCAAATTATGGATTCTTTTGGTATCAAAAAAAGAAAATGACGTCTGTCTTCTAATGGACAGAAATAAGGCACTTACTTAGAGCAGGTCAGTGGAGGCTGTAAGAAGCCGCTTGGACTTAGAGCCAGAGAGCAGTAAAAGGCAACTCTTCAATGAAGGTGTATGGCAACAAACCCTGGTAGTTATGCGCAAGAGGTAGCCTGTTCTTATAATCTTCAAAGTTACCCTTCTTACCCTCAACATAACAATACAAATTAAAACAAGAATAAGTGGAAAATTTACACATTATAAAAATTAAAGTCGTGTGTGTGTCGTGTCCCCCCCCTTTTTATTTTTAGATTGAGAGAAGCAAACCAGCACGCTGGACTAAGAACTAGCAGTCTGCCTACAGCAGCACGCTGCTCTCTTTGTGGTACAGGCTGTAACAGCCTTTAGATCAGAGCTTTCACCCTGTGTTTCCTCTTGGCTTTTCAAAGTGAGCTGTACAACAGATACACGTGAACGGTAACGTTCAGAACGATGTGACTACATCTCCTAGAAAAAGGCACACTGCAGTACTGCAAGAGGACACCAACTTGCAGAAGCCTGTCAGTGTATTTGAATTCTGAATTCTAAGCTATTTTATTAGTGTAGCACAACCTTTTTTTTACCTTAATGAAAAATGTCAATTATTCATGGAAACAATAAAGACTATTCTGCCTGTTGTTTTCAAGGAGTAATGTAGTCATTATATGTTCCTTCAAACACTGCTATTATATCAAATATAATGTTTTCTTTCATATACTCAGGGTCATGAGCTCTGACTTATTACTAAAACATGAATCATCAGAGCAAACTCATATGTGAACTGCAATGAACACATAAAGGCTTCAATTTGGCTTCTTATTACAGCATCAAGTCAGCAGAGATAATGAAGTAAATAAGAGCCATTTATAGTCTCCTGGCTTACTCCCGATTTAACTGGGATTAACAACCAGATGAACAGTGTTATACTGAAGCTGAACCATAGTTGTCGAGAGCAGAACTTCACAAGTAAACAGATATATGATAACACTTTACATTCAGAATTTCTCAATAGTTTTCCATCCTTTCAAATATTACAAATAACTTCTCCATTTTTCTTAGTATCCTATGGATACCAGCTGCCTCTCTCATGGTAATTTTCTTCCTGGTTTTCAGTTAAAATGCCCAGCAACAAGAAGCTGTAAATATTGCACAGTAAATAAGGATGGAAAACTAGAAAAGAGAATGGCACTTGCAGGATGACTTTTCAGTCCAAAGAAAAGCTCTTCATTTTTTCTGCTAATTCCTGTCTGATTTCTATATGTTTTTTCAGGTTTTGCACTTCATGGGGCAGGTTAATGTCCCACACTGACACGCAGGATTGTAATTCTGGGGAAAGAAGAAGAAGAAAAAAAAAAAAAAAAAAAAAAAAAAAAATTGAAAACTGCAACAGAGAAGAATTATTGCATAATTAGAAGTGGGTTTGCTTATCTGCTTTTTTTTTAATTACTCATAAACTGCCTCAACGAAGCATGATGTTTAGGACCTGGAAGACAAGTTATACGACACTTTATGTGTGAGGTAATGCAGTTATGGGTTACAAGCTGCTTGTACTTGCACAATGATTTGGATTCCAGTTCCTAAACTTAGAGTATATCATTTAAAAGCACTTGAAAAAAACATTTCTGGTGCCTGTGAGCCATAAGGTACTGTCCTGAGCTACAGCTAATGCTAGTAATGAGGTGCTTGCATAAAATTTCATCTCTATTCTCCTGAACAGATATACCCTAAATGCTTACAAGACTCAAAACCCATTCACTGTAAACTAACGATGAAAACCAAGGTAAGTTAGTGAGCACACCGGGAAAAGGTCACTTCTTCAATCATCTCCCTTCATGCAAACAAGTCTTTATTCATGGAGGATTCACATTGCTTTTAGTGGAATACGGATAACAGAACACTTGCATGAGTAGGGGCTCACAAACTAAGGCCCCAAGGTCTCTGTGAGTCTCTGATTCCTCTCTGCGTAACTAACGGCACTCTTAAATACAATAAAAAGGCTAAAGGCAATAGGTGTTCTTATGGTAATAATCACGGAATATCAGAATATAAAAACCACTACTGTAAGTTTGATTCTTATTTTACTCCAAACAGTCAGCTCCTCTCCACTTGCCACCCTTAACTTTATACTGCCATTGCCACCTGTTAAGGAGTCATCGAAACTGGGATGAGATAGAGGTGAAGAAGGGCATTGTTCAGAGAATCAACTGTGCCTGATCTTAGAAAAAACTAAAGATGGACATTTTCTATCTTTCTGTTCCAGCACATCGCTATCTTAATTGTCAGGATGCTTTTCCTAATGTCTGACTTAAATCTCCCTTGCTGTAATAGAAACTGGTTAGTCCTTATCCTGCCCCAGGCAGTATGTACAAGTGTTTATTCCCTTCCTCCTTATTTACATATTTGAAGCCTATTACCATGTCCTCTCTAAGCTTCATTCATATTAACCAACTTAAATTCCCGTAGAATTTCCTCGCAGGTTGCATTTCTCTCCTCTGGACTACTCCTAATAGTCCAGATGATTCAGCAGTGTCCCGAATGGACATGCTCCTCCCGCGGAGGCCTTACCTGCACTCAGTGCAGTGTGAGAATTAGCTCACGTCTTACAGACACGCTTTTCGGCTGATGGGAGGATGGTGTTTGCCTCCTCTGCAGCAACACCCCACACTGACTCATGTTTAGCATGCGATCAGTGGTAACCCTTTTTCTGCAGCACTGCTGTTTAAGCTGATCATTTCCTCGTGTTGGTACAACGGATCATTCCTAAGTAGAAGGTCTTGCGCTTGTCCTTACTGAATTGTATCCTGTTTCCTTCCAGACCATTTGTTCTATTTATCAAGGTCATTTTGAGTTCTAATCCAGTGTGCTTGTGGCTTTGTCTTAGCCAAGAATTTTCTGCAAATCTGAAAAGCACATTCACTATTCCTTCATCCATGTCATTCATTAAAACATTAAGGATTCCTGGCCTAGCACAGACCCCTCTGGAAATCCTTTTGATACATTCTCCAATTAGACAATGACATTTACTCTCCAAGTACAGTTTTCCAGCACATTCTACTATATACCTCAAATAGTGGCTTCCTCTGATCCATTTTTGGAAGTTGCTTTTAGTTTGTATGGAGCCCAGAAATGCAAAAGACAGCAAAAACTAAAAATAACGTTTCAGTAAAATTATATCAAATGATGATCATCAGCTCTCTACTCTCAGTGGGTAGCCAAGCATAGTAGTGTCTACTCCACTAATAATACAAATTAACAAAACACAGTTCGGGTACCTTTGTGATATTTGTTGTCTTCGGTGTCACTTTTATAGCAATATCCCAAAACCAGGACCACGTTCTTAAGACTCCCTTTTTCAAAGAAATAGAATATCAAATTTTAATGGGAACTTTGTAATTTAAGGGCAGAAAGAGTAGATGACATCATGCCACTAAGAGGACAGAAAGCAGAGTTCAGTCAACTGGAACTTTGATTCAAAAGCATTTACCATAAAAAAATTCAGCCATGAAAACAATACAGTTCCCGACTCCATTTAATGCAGGGGTTTATCAGGGTTCAAAGGTGTAAGCACCGGATCAGCTGGCCAGCCTGTGAGCTCGCCCAAGAACAAAGCACGCTTTTACGTGCCACAAGCAGAGGCAGCAGAGTCACAGGAAACAGATGTCACAGTGAAGGGACAGGCTGCAAATGAATTCCCAGGGCACAGCGGAAACAGAAAGCACCAGTAACCAGTTTGGTTATGCAAAACCCAAACCAACCAAATACAATACCAGCAAATTAAAGGTGTTCTGAACTCACGATGGCACGTAGGTAGGAAAGGAGAGTTACCAGGGAAATAGAAATAGGGGATGGATCATAGGAAGGTGCCTACAGGACAATGCCAAAGACAACTAAGGAACTCTTCACAATGAGGGTGGTGAAGCACTGGAACGGGTTGCCCAGAGAGGTGGTGGAGGCCCCATCCCTGGAAACATTCAAGGCCAGGTTGGACGGGGCTCTGAGCAACCTGATCTGGGTAATGGTGTCCCTGCTCACTGCAGGGGGTTGGACTAGATGGGCTCTGGGGGTCCCTTCCAACCCAAAACATTCTATGATGATTCTATGACTAGGAAGACAGGAGTGGCTGGATCACAGAGGGATAAGTTGAGTGTGCCGGTGTTTCAATAGCAACTTCCTGCTTATTCCCAAAAAGACATGTTTATAAATGTCCTGCAAGATAGACGGAAGCTGTTACATGGTCCCCTGCCACAGCAGCCTCCTCTTCTACTGGCACACAAGGAGGGCAGGGAGCCCTTGGCCGTACACTAGTAGAGCAACACGGGACTCGCTTCCTGGGTCATGGATCAGGCCAGGGAAGGAAGCTCTCCGTGTTCAGACACCCCAGCTCCAGCGCTGTGCCCCACACCTCTTCATATATGAAATCTTACACTCTCCCCAGGGAAAAGATGAGGAGGGAGTGAGTTCCTGGGGTATAAATAGACGGGAGTATGGCTTACTGTGAAAGCTTGGAAGTTTTGGGTGACCACACTGCAGTGTGCCCCCCATGATCCATTCCTTGTGAACCAGCAAACGTTTCTAGTGGGTCCCCCAGGACCTCTGCAAGGTAGAGAGAGATTTTTCCTGCCCTGTGGAGATGTGCAGTATATTCTCCTTTGATATTCATGTAAATCTACTTATGGTAGATGAGGGCTGGAGGGAGCCATACACATTTCCATATTCATATATATACTATAGATAGAATTGATGTCTCAAAGTCTGGCAATCTCTTTTCCCTGAAATATTTACATCTGATTGACATTATATATTTTAATCTTGAACTATTTAAAAAAAATGTTTCCCTCTATATTTTCTCATTCACACAAGCTATGCGTTACTACTGAAGAACAGCTCAGCAGCCTCAGTGCCATCTTCACTGATTCTGCAAAAATCCCAGTAGAAACAAGGAAGTCCTTAATTTAGGAAAAAACTCCAACCCTTATAAATAATTGCTAGGAAAAGATGATCAAAAGAAGAAAGTACACAACAAACTGCATGTATCAATCTTACTTGCCATTCTTGAGATTTGTGCCAACACAGGTAAACTCCTTCTCCTGAAGTATTATCTTTTCTATACATAAAATTTTTATTAAAAATGTGGTGACTAGAACCAAAGAATATGGGACTCAAGGCTTTTTAAATCACACTTGTATTATTCTATACAATGTATTTTCCCTGTCAATTACAGTAGTGAGGCAGAAATTTTGTTTTCATAGCAACTATTCTTTACAAAATGATAAAAATAAGATGTCCCTTTATAGTACTAATATTGTAGCTATCAAGACCAGAAGGACTGAAAATGCTGTGCTGTTGAATCTGGACTCCATAGCTGGCACTCTTAACAGCTGAGGACTGAACAGAGTCTACAAACTTGCTGTCTTATGCAAAGGCAAGTCAGAAGAAGATGGAGATTTTTTTTGACTCATACAACATGGTCACTATGACGACAGTTAGCACTATGAGCACTATGAGCTAACTGTAGTCAATGGATACATCTGGTGCCAGAAAGGGAAAAACAGTCCCCAAATTAAGTTCATGATGGCAATGAGAAAACATCCACAGCCTGCAACTATGAAGTTTGCCAGCAGGATTACAAGTGTGTTTCTGAGTCCACAACAACAGCTTCAGAGTCTTTTTTTAACAGCAAATACACTTTAAATCACACTGACAAGGGAATTCCAGAGTTTTTTTTTTCAAAACACAGTGGAAAATGATGGGAACCCACATGTTGTGCTACAGGGTACTTTTTGAAGAAATGTGTATTTTGAGCGTACTGTACCCACCACTGCAGTACAATGAACTCTTGAGCTGGTAGGGCCTTTATTACTTTTGGGATAGATGCAGGGAAGTATACAGAAGGAAGTTACAACAGCCAAGAAGTGCCCCATATGTAACGACGCTCCTCTGGCTGTTTGTAAATACCACTGAAAACCCACAACTACTGTCCACCTACAGCAGTTTGAAACAACTGCTCCTGGTGACAGAACAGCACATATGTGCAAGTCCGCACCGAGTCCAAGTGCGCAGCACTCTCCCAGCTCTGCCATGATCTGCTGGTGACCCAAATCCTTAATAAGGACCGGAGAAGAAAACTAGGCAATAAGCAATTAAGGAAAAATTATTAAAACCTAACAAGCTCCACAGAGAAAGGAGCCAGAAGCGTTAAACTTAAGATGGAGACAGAACACAGGCAGACACAGATCAAGACAAAGACTACGGGAGGGGAGATGGTGAGAGCTGTGCTGAAGCATGGCACAAGGATGCAGTGAAGGCGGAGCGTGTTCATGTGCTGATGAGTGACAAGCCAGGGAAGAGCTTTATGTGGGCACACGTCTGACAGCCTGTTGCTATTCAGCTAACACCAGAGTGTCTGACATTGACTGAAGATGACAGCACTGGAATAAATGAATGAACAAAACATGGAAAATTCTTATCTGTTCCTGGAGCACCACACCAAACAGAACACAGCAATCCTAAACTTGGCACTGACCTCAAAGTACTCATCAGTCGATGGTTCTACTTACCTAGCTGAGCTGTTATCATGACTCTAACAGAATCACAAACATTGTTTATAACTCGTACAGGACGACGTGTTGATAAATCAAGCAGCAAGATATGTCCTCCTCCTGTCCCTATCCACAGTGCAGTATTTTTCTGCAGGCAAATTGTCTTCACTCTTCCAGAATAAGCCAGTTTATGCTTTGATTCCTTATTTGTTTTTTCCACTTTGTCCCTATGAGAATGGAGAGAATTTGTATTAAAATCTCATGGCACACTATTCCACCACTGCTAAAATGATTCTCTCAATAACGGCCTTTTAAACAATCATTCATCAAGGCAAGCTGCAAAAACCTCATGCTAATCGGTTGATTGTCTTGAAACAAGCTGGGATGAAAACTACTAGACTTCTGAGCCCCAGCTGGTCTGCTTCAAAAGACCTTTAAATAGGAGGCAGGTATACTTCTCCGTTCTCTCACAGTCTGCAGGAGAATAATGTGGGAGGAGCACACCTAGAGTTTGCCATGAAACTGAAATAGAGTGGCACATTAAAGGAGAGAAACAATTTAAATGGAAATGAAAATCACCATCACTGTTAATAAAACTCTGATCTCCTACCGAATCTGTGCACTGGAGAGAAAAGAAATTCTTATTCAGAGGATGCAGGAAGTAACTGGATGCAAAAGCAGTAGTACCTGAAGTAGTACCTGAAAAAGACTTTCTTCTTTCTTGAGCAGAGTTAAATGAATCTCTTGGAATCATAGACAAAGTGTTAAATATAATAAGGGTCTTCTTAAAAACAGATTCTGAAGTTCTGGACCAAAAGAGAGGAAGGGAATTCTACATTTGCTCAAAGAACTGGGCAAATCCCTTACCTCCAGCAGGCTAAGGTTCTACGCTAGAGAAGGCAATCTGATATTCAGCTTTCTATTCATCAGGCCATCAATCTCAAATAAAAGACTTACTTAAGAAAATGTGCACAGTCAATTAGTTCAGAAAGTTTATCTGTCTTCTTGTCCCAGATTTCCACAAAATGGCTGTTTTTCTTTGCCAAGTAGATGGATTTGTCTATTGCTATTGAAATAATGTTTGCATCGCTGTAAGCGTTATGACAGAACCTAGAAGAGAGAAGAACTACAGTTAGATACACAGAAAATATCTAGTAGAAAAACTTGCCTATTATGAGTGGGGCTAGCTTCCCGCTAACTCTTACAGAATTATTCAGCCTTAAAACAAACTGGGCTAGGATACAACTGAAAGGGTTTGCTATAAACTTCCTCCAGTTCACCATAAATTCTCACAGTAATGGAGCTATGCTGATGATATCCCTAGAGGCACATTAATGCCCCAAATGTATTAATAAATCTTTCCATCTATCTGCTCAAATCACATATGCTCACACCACAGCAGGGCAAACTCCACCTTTCTCCTGCCACACTTTCCATGTTCAGAGACACTCGATAGTTCTCACGGGGCCCACAAGACCATACAGGTCACCCAACACAACGATGACTACGCCTAAAAAGCAGCAGTGAGGTTTAATTCACCTTTTTCCTCTACATATGAATTTGTCTCTCATGACAGATCTGTGTCTGCACATATCAAAATATTACTGGCCCTGTGCTTTCAGAGCATTAGCTTAATTCTCTGACTCTTCAATTCATCTTGAAGAACAGCTCAAAATCACAGGCCCTTGACAGCAGACACTCAGTAACACTGCTACTTTCCCTTACTTGGTTTTGACAACTTTAGTTTCAAAACCATATCCAGTTTTGCCTCCACAAAGCTCACATTATTCCTGTGACATACTTTGCATCTTGCCATTGAACTGCATTTTACTTAAGTATTAGTTTCTTGCTTTATATTAACACATTATTTTCCAAAGCAAATTAATTTCATAGAATAATGATCTCTACTGGCGCAAAATCAAACACTGTTTTCCCCACTCAGGAAATACTTCCCTTAACTTCAGAGCAGGATTTGCCCATGTGAGAACTATATCAAACACTCCAAAAACATCAGTCTCTAATTTTTAAATAATGAGCAATCATACATGATTTAACTACAGAGGGCAAAGATATGCACGCATATCATACTGACAAATACTATGCTAAGTATGCGTGTATAATTCTAAATAATGTAACCAGGGCCTAGACAAATGCAATTGGTGGAGAAAAATTGATCAGTTGCATTTATACATTTTCTGAATAGATACTGATTTCATAAATCTTTTATATAGTACAAATGCATATCCCTTGTTTAGAAGCAGCAATGAATACTTTAAAAACTACTCATTGATCTTCTTTTAATGTACACTATATTCCATCTGTATTATGGAAGGAAAAGAACAGAAACAAGAGAACTCGAAGAATGAGCTCTAGGACAAGACACTACGTCAAAGTACCACCAGAAATCTTTAATGAAAACAAAAAAAGAGCCAAGTAACATCACTTATAAAAAAACCCCCAACTTACAGTTGACTTGTCTTCGTTTCAATGAGCTTTTGAACAGAGAAATCACTAGTTAAGGCAATGATCTTTGTTCCACAGCCTCCCCAGATTATATTTTTTTCAGATAAGTATGAGGACTCATTTAGGCACATCAGTGGTGTGCTAACATTTCCTACAGTTAGTATCTTCAAAGGTGTAGCACCCTTACACTGCAAGAAAAAATATACTCCCCATTAGAAACAAGGACTATACGGACACTCAGAAACTGTTAAGACAAGGCCACACAGCCTGCTGAATTAAATCTACACAGCTGGATTTTCTGAACCATTACGGCATCTTTCCAGGATGTCTGGGTTTGAAGTGTCTCATTATAGATGTCCTATAGAAAACAGCCTGTGTGAGTGGAAATAAGGCAGAGCTGGGACCAGTACTGTCTGCGACCCCCGGTGCAGTTCAAGAACTGGATGGAACATCACACCTGTATCTCGGAGACATCCCACACTGGGCCATATTCTAGTTCTCCAACGCATTGCAGCTCCGCAACTGCTCTATGTTGCATATGGTCAGGAGCTAACCCTGAGGAACCAGCTGATACAAACAGGTCCCAGTATTTCTTTATCTGTTCTGTGAGCAGAACTCTGACCTCCAGGGAATCTAAACAATATTGTCTTTTTGAAGGTATCCTTTCTAAGAAAATTTAGTGTGAAGAAAAGAGTTCTAAACTCCTTTATTTATTGCTGTTAAAACTGTTAGAATATTCTTAGTAACAGCCATTAATGTGACACTCTAGTCAATTTGTCAGGCCTTTCAAAGTCCTATAATGAGAAATAATTTCTCCCTATTAACTCTCTTGGTTAAAACAGACAATATAAAACATGTGTGGTTTCTCTAAGACTGCAGTAGGAAATTATTTTTAGTTTTGTAGAGCAATTAAAAAATAAGCTGCATGAAATAAAGCTACTATTGGCAGCCGCTTTACATATTACTGATAGAATTTTGTGGAACAGAGAGCAAAGAACAAGTCTACCTTTACTGCTCTGTCTTCAAAAACTGCCAGTCTGCCATCAGCTGTGCCTACCAGAAAGAAAGTCTTCTGTTTGCTGAAATAAAATAAAATAATGAATTCTAGAAATGCCTTAATCAGGTAATAAAAATTTAAATGAGTAGCTTCTGCTATTTCAAGAGTTCCATTGAACACTAAAAGCAAATACAACCACCCGTGGTCAGGAATGTAGCCTCCAGTTACACCGGGTGCAAAATTAGTGAAAATACAAGCAAAGCAAGCAGTTGTCTCAACAAAACTGCATGAGTGTACAGATGTCATTTTCTGAACACCTCTGTTTAGTCCTATTTTCAAAATATAACCCAAAATATTTAAAATTCATTTATACCTTTGCTTTGAAAGAGAATTACAGTATAAACAAGTGACGGAATCTGACATTTTCTGCAGACGATGCCTTCTTGTTTCATCTTCTGTGTTAACTGCCCACAGAGAACCAGACTGTGTTCCTGCTACAATCCAGTTTTCTTTCTCAGTAGGAAGAGTCACTAAGGCCAAACTTAAAATTTTACTATCTGCAATATCCTGAGTCAGAAAAACAAAAAACAAAAAACAACCTGGTTATGATTTCAGTAAGTGTAAATGCTATTAAATTGCTGGTAATAAAAATAAAGTACAGTCTTGATCAGACCCTAGAGAGATCCAAGGCCTGACCTCCCATTAAGGAATCTAATTCCCTAATAGCAGAACACATCTTCAACTGTACTATCTACCTTCAAAGTGCTGGGAAGGACCCCTCAAACAGTACACAGGAAAATCTTTAAGCTGAATGCTGAAAAAAAAATTCTTTCCCTCAATTCTAATGAAACTCTCAAAGCTGTCAGAGAATTAAGCAAATGAAACTATACTGCAATATACGTTCAGTTTAATTGCTAACAATAAAAGTACTGGTCTAACAGTTCTTTTTCTCATTTTTATTTTAGAAAAATAAGCCATATAGCTACCAATGCAAATGTATCATGGACAACAGATGGCAGATGTAAATATAACTTAAACAACTTTGATGATAAGTCACACTCAGTTCTGGCACACATGTTCATCAGACCACATCAAGCCCAGGTAAAACCTTTTCCCTCTTAGAATCACAGAATCATCGAATGGTCTGGGTTGGAAGGGACCCCAAGGATCACAGAGTTCCAACCCCCCTGCCACAGGCAGGGACACCAACCTCCAGGCCTGGATCTACACAAGGTTGCCCAGGGCCCCGTCCAACCTGGCCTTGAACACCTCCAGGCATGGGGCATCCACCATCTCTCTGGGCAGCCTGTTCCAGCACCTCACCACTCTCTCTGTAAAAAACTTCCCCCTAATATCTAATTTAAACCTTCCTTCCTTCAGCTTTAATCCATTCCCCCTTGTCCTGCCATTATCTACCCTTTTAAAAAGTTGGTTCCCCTCCTGTTTGTACGCTCCCTTCAGGTACTGGAAGGCTGCCATGAGGTCCCCCCCGGCAGCCTTCTCTTCTCTAGGCTGAACAAGCCCAGCTCCCTCAGCCTCTCTCACAAGGGAGGAGTAGAGAGGGACGATCACCTCCCTGTCCCTGCTGGCCACTTCTGAAGGCACAGGACACACAGGTAGGTGACATGCATGGGGAGAGAGGAATCATTAAGAGACTACCTGGGTAGTTAGGGGAGGTAGAGATACCAAGAGTTGTGTAACTATTACTCCTTGTTCTAGCCTCTGTGCTAGAAGTAGCTTCCATCTGAGTGGAACAAAGGAGCCCAGTAGTGGAAAGACTGTGTTATGAGAAAGTTCAGGCCAGATGGCAGGAAGAGAGGAAAAAGCGCCCGCATTTCTGCTTCATTTCATAGAGACAATGATGACTCACTTCTGAGCAATCTTTGTTCTCTCAAAGATCAGCTTTCCAGAAGTAATATCCTACTGTTAAAATGCAATTAATTCTTCTGAAATACATCTGGGTGCCAAAAAATCGAAATAAATGGCAACTTTCCCACTTACCTCACACGTATGTCCATCTGTACTGAGGTTAACAAACGAAAGCTGTGCTTTTTCTGTGTTCCCGTTGCCTAGCCAGACTCCTGCCTTCTTGCAGCTTTGATTGGCAGCTACCATGCACTCTGCTGTGGACGTGCTGGGTATTGAAACATACCTCATCAAACAGATAAGCTCTGCGGAATTCAAGAGCTCATAAACCTACAAAGAAAGCCACAGAGTGCACATGGTAATAACAATGGCTTGTACAGTAATAAATAAATAACAAGCAAGAGATAACAATGTTTTATGGAATATGGACATAGTATCTCAGCAGGTCTGCTCATTTGTACTACCACTGTTAATGAGCAATCTTTGTGCAATGAGCAACTTTACGTTGACTCTTATTTTTTTGTTAAAGTTTCAGGAAGTCAATAGCATTAAGGCATGTTTGCAAATATCACCCATTTCAAAGAGCAACGCGATGTGCGACAACAGACAGTAGGTTTCAGATCCATGCTGCTGTTCTCTCGCACGCACGAACAGTGTAGGCTAATGACACTGATACTACTAAACTCCTTTTTGCATAGCTCTAGTAAAGAACATGAAGTAATCCAAATCCTGTTTCACTGCAATCACTATACAGCAACATAGGGGAAAACAGCAGGCGAGAATAAATGGTTGGTAGATTTGAATAGAACAGTTTATCCTGGGTGGCAACAGCAGGCAATATTCCATGGCTGTTTCAGTTCCACGAAAGAACAACAGCAAAAACCCTCTGCCTCTTACTAACTTAGATGTCCCATTCCTTTTTAAAAACCACAACAACTTCATGGTATCAACTACCACAAAAATACAAATAAATACCTGGGAAGATGTTGGTCGTTCCTGAGGGTTTTCCTTCAAACACTTTTTAATTAAATTTTCAACTTTAGGCCAGGGGGCACACCCATATTCTTTGACAGGATCTAAAATGTAAAATTAGGTAATGTCTTAATTAGCTTTTACCACAGTTCAGAAATGAGAGTTCTGAATAACTTTCTTCTTATTTCAAGAATTCATCTAACTTCTTACAGAGCTGCTCTAAGAAATATCATACTTGTAGGTAAAATGTCAGCACGAACAGCTTGGGATGAAAAGCTGTTCAAGCAAATGGATTTTGCTTTAAGATTTTCTTCAATGTCCCTATACCTGGGACTGAATCATAGATATGTGAGTTGCATTTTGATTAATGCTGACCATTCAAGGGCAGGTCATTTCGGTCTGTAGTCTTTTCAATTCCTGTGAACATTGTTTTTACATTTGTTCTTCTGTGTTTGGGCAGAGTATATGGAATACAGATGAACTTCCAAGAAAATCTAGAGCAATTTAGATAAACAACTGCATATAGTATTTGAGATATGGAAGTTTAAATTCCCACTCAATGCTTTGAATATGTATCTTACAACTACAGGTGCTAACCTCTCTAAGAATGAATCACTCATGAATAATGGTGCTTCTACTGCTTTTCCTTTTAGTTCATCATAATCCACAGCAGATATTCCAGTCCTACATTAGACAGAGGTAACATTAATGATAAATACCTGCAAATTAACACATCCTGTTCAGCAAATGATAGGCACTGTTTACTTGTGAGCTCAGCCAGCCCCTTTATTGGTGGAAATATATCAATCATGAGCACGTGCACAGATGGGACTGTACTATCTCCGGAAACTAATACTTCTGATTATTTCATAGGGTGCATAATACAGAAACAGCCAAATGGACAGCTGCACTCAAAAGATGCTTAATCATCACTTCTTGGGATGGCCTCTTTAGGGAGCGGGTTCAAACTCTCTGAGCTATGAATTGGACTATTCTTCTTAAGGAGCAGAAAATGTATGAACTCTTTGTCTCTCCCAATGGAGAAGCCATGCCAGATTAAGTGGTACAGCTGCTGCCTTTTCCTGGATGGAGTGACTTTTCAGTCTTAAAGAATGTTTCCTGAGTATATCCACTCTTGTAGGGCAATAAATAAGAATGTCATACATTAAGCGTGTAGTACTATAAAAATTCAATGTCTCTTTACACAGAAGTTGCCAAATAGTGAGTTACACTCTCTAGCTGTCCCTATCACATCCAGCATGATAGCCTGTTTAATCTCCCTTCCAGCAGCCCACAACTACATATTGTAATGCAGATGCAACATGAAGAATTTTACGTGGCTGGGCAGGGACTTCACGCTCTTGACAAGTTAAAAGGGAATTCCTATTTAAAAACTTTAGGGGTGGCTGCTCTTTTAAGGTAGTGGCACTTTTTTTTTTTTTTTTTTTTTAAAAAAAACCCTAAGATTTCAAGGTTTTTATGATTTTAAGATATGCAGCTTCTCAGCAAAGGATTTTTTAACATAAGGTATCACGACCAAAGAACAGAAGTGGACTTGTGTTTATCTTCGTGTGTGATATGCATTATCACAGTAATATATAAGGGTTAAATCCAGACATGGTATTAGAAGGTACCTTCAGCAACATCTATTTTAGCTAGGTCTGGATAAAGTCCCAAGTATACAAAAGCTCTGTTTCTTCATAAAGCAAACCAGCTAGAGCCCTTGAAATTGCAATGAAATTATAACCAACATGATGTTGAATAGATGCCTATTTCTCACCATTTTAAGACCGTGTGAAATGAGGAGAAGCTTCTAAAAATTGCTATTATTTAGTCTCCTCCTCTGATCACTCTCAGATACAACATGAAATATGAGAGGTGTTATTTTTGTAGGTGAAAAGACAAATGGTCTGCTTTCACGTTAAAACTTTAAGAAACAAGGCATACCTGGTAACTTTCCTTGTATTGCTAATTCATCAAATTCATTTGGAAACTTCAAGCCTTCCATTATTCTACCTCCTCCTGTTAAAATGTCATAAAGCAGCAAGCCAAATGAATAAACATCAGCTTGCTGATTGTAAATAACATTTCCTCTGGCAACCTCCGGTGCTCGAAATCCTACAAATAAATCATTCATTAATAGTTATGATTCATAGCAGGCTGAAGCCATCTTTATCCTTTTAAGAGCAAACACTTACTGATGAAAATGTCACAGGAAGTAAACCAAAAATGGCATACTATTTCTGGGCTGGCAATAGTTTGCACGTGGCAGACCTCCAAAAATATCAGCAATCAGTATAAAGGAAGGGGACAGCATATCAGTTACAGAGCTCTTGCACCATTACACATAAAATAATTAATTTATCAATGAATACTGAAAGTGAAGGGCAAGTCTGCATTCTTTACTGAAGGCCTAACATTTAACACTTGAAGGCACACCCTCATGCACAATTTCCAAGATCTAAAGACTCTTTTCAAAGTTGTTGAATTAGGATTGTCAAGGTTGGAAAAGACCCTTA
>JMFS01081846.1:0-19460 GCA_000699545.1 Podiceps cristatus
TTATTATTATTATTATTTTTCCCATTGTTGAAAAGAAAATCTTGTGAATATTATTCTGTGTCTCCTTTTCCTGGTCTGTAAGCAGCCTGAAGCAGTAGCTATGCGGGGAGGGAGCTGCTCTACTTGTCTTCAGGAGGTAGCACGGTAGAAGCCTATTGGGGTGAAAGTCTCCTGCTCTTTTTAGCATCCCCAAAACACCGGATAAGCAGGAGCCGTGTTTATGCAGGGGTGCTGCTAAAGCACCACCAGTGCTGCTTTTTGGAGGTTGCATTATTAGGGACTGTCACACACTGGGGGAGACCAAGTACCTTTTTTTTCAGGAGAGGACAGTGAAAAGGGTGTCAAAAAAATCATAGAATCATAGAACCATAGACTGTTTTGGGTTGGAAGGGACCCCCAGAGCTCATCTAGTCCAACCCCCTGCAGTGAGCAGGGACACCATTACCCAGATCAGGTTGCTCAGAGCCCCATCCAGCCTGGGCTTGAATGTTTCCAGGGATGGGGCCTCCACCACCTCTCTGGGCAAGCCGTTGACCACGCATGGGTCCCCACTGGGAATGCACTTAGGAGGGTAGGAGGGTGGTGCTGGTGAGTGGGGCAAGACTCCAGGTTGGAGAACTAAAGATGCCCCGTGTGTGCCTAAGGCGCTTGGGTATTCCTAAGAAATTGCTTGGGGGGTTGATCAGTAATTCTAAAAAAGACTTACATTTCTCTGGTAAATTTACTCATACTTTCTAAATAGGAAAAGTACACAGCTGGATCTATGTCTGAAGGGAAGTTTAAATGCTTTGATTACTATATTGGTGTTTGCAGAGTCCAGATCTTGTAATCTTTTGTAGTATTTATACTTCTACTTATTGTCATCTTTAAAATGTATTTCAATTAAAAAATCTTCATTGAAAACACATTTCCCAGCAAACCACTATAGTATATGTATAAAATTAATGTAATTAACGAAAAGACTCTCGAGTGGAATCTTAGGAAAAAGTCTACTCTTTTACGTAAGTCTGTTAACTTTGAAATTGGGATTGTTTTGAATCAATAATGTCATTGTCAGCACATTCTCCTTCTTGAAAATAGAATTCATCTGGTACTGGAAAATTAATGTTTTGCTTGAGGCTTTGCCCTTTAGCTAATGTAAATTAGAGAAATTGATTAACACAACAGAAAAAAGTTATACCTTCCCCTGTAATATATTTTTGATAGCTGTTGCTTGATAAATTAGTATATTGTGTGTTTTTAAATGAATATGATTTATTGCTGTTGTCTACCATATGAAGAAACACAAAAAAATTGTTTGCAGGATCATTGACTTGAACATATCAATGGCACTGTTGGACAATTCTTGCTGAGTGTTAAGATGATTTATGTAACAGACCGAAGGTTTCCACAGTAATGCATTATAGTCTCAAGCTATCAAGCCTTGTTCATGCAGAGACAAAAGAAGCTGAAAAACACTTGCTTCTGAAGGCCCTCCATTTAGAAATTAGAGAGAAGGTTGATGCTATTAAAACTCTTAGAAATATGTGCTGTCAAATATATTATCCTAACTTTCAAATGTGCGTGAGGTACGTTGCTGTTTTTTCTTTTCTGATGAGCTCATTGTTTTTACATTACTCTCAATTCATAAGTATTTCAGTTATGTAACAATGTGTTCAATAATAGAAGAGGAGACAGCCTGAAGCATCTATCTTTTAAAAACTGGCATCTTTCCACAGTTCAGATGCAGAAGCCTTGGTGCAAATGAAAAATTAAGACACGCTCTACATAGTTGGCAGCACCGTTCATTTCATTTAAATTAAATATCTATAGGCAAATTCCCAATTTTTAAGGAACTGTTGCTAATACCAGATTCTGTTGAGTACATGTGTGGTGAGTGATGCAACCACTGAGCACACAAATTAGACTGACTTAATGCGTGCTGTCTTCTGTGCTGTCCTATAGTAACAGTTCTGGTCTTTCCAGAGGGATTTATATCAGATGTTTGAATGCTTGCTGCCTCTTGTGGTCAGTCTGTTTGAGGTATCTCCTTTAATTTCCTTTCTCTGATTACTCTTTAAAGTTCTATTAAAATTATTTTGAAACATAAGTAAGTTTTGCTGGCCAATATGCAGTCATCACTGCACAGTACTTAAGCAACAGGGCTTCATTTTTATTTCCTTCTTTCTCCTTACTCCCTTTCCCTCAGTTCTTATGCTGCAGGTTGTGCAAGCAGTTCCTTTATTTTTCTGATAACAATGAGTATCTGGGTTCCTTGAAAATAAATGCTAGACATTTTTGTGGGTGAGTGTTATTAGCACAGCGGGATGCTTAGCCCTAATTTGAGTTATGTGTTGCTGAAGTAAAGAACTGACCTTTGACATACACCTCCCCCCCATACATTTTGCCCACTTCCATAGCTTGTTGCTGGATTTGGCCAGGCTAAGTGGCATAAAAGATAAATTGAAGGGGACCAATGAGGTCATTGTTAGGAACAAAAACTTGGGCTTGGGATGGACAGAGAATCAGGGTTAAGTGTTCATATAATTTTATTCAGGCAAGTTTTTCTCATAAAATTCTAGGCTAATGCAGCACAGATAACGAGGTCTCTTGATCTCAGAGTGGGCATCTCAAAGATTATCTGCTTTATGAAGTTTCCATCATTTGAGGCAGAAATGTCACAGATATTTAACTAGAAACATAGAATATTGTCCTTTAGATTTGGGAAGACATCCATGGTTCAAAGAACATTTTCATAGTTTTGGTTCTGTAAATAGCCCAAATTTAAGGATTTTCAGTTCTGAGGTTCCCACTGTGTTGCTCCTATCTGAAATATACTGAAATCTGCCTATAATAAATACAGGTGTAATGAAAATCCACTTTATAATAAAGTAAAATTAAAGCCTGTCAGTGATATGCAGTGGGTTTAATGGTGTTACTTTGCTGAGGGCTTTCTTTCTGGAATGTAATAAAGGTCCAGGAAGTTCCCCTAAACTGAAGAGCTGATAAACACCTCATCCACTCCCACAGTCATGAGATGAAAGCGAAACCACTGGCAAAGTTCCTAGCAGCTCTGTATTAAAGTAAATAAAGCATTTACTGCTACTCTTTTCTGATTCAAAAGTGAAAAGGTTAGCCTACTGTTTTTTCTGTGACCAGTAGAATGAAAAGGAGCTATTCTGTGTCTTTCTGAATAAAGTCCTGCTGATAGTAAAGCAAACTATGAAAGAAAAAATGTGGGGGGAGGTGGGTAAAAAAGAGCCTAACCCTTCTCTCCACCCCAAGAAAAAACTAAAACATGAAGCTACATTCCGCCGTTTATTATTAATATGTATGAGCTGTATTTAGGGACTGTGATTGGATACAGGGAGTGTAGCCTTCCCCTATGCTTTTGATGGTAGAATACTTCTTTCATTACACATTCCAGATAAATGGCTTGGGTTGGAAGAAGAGTTGCTCTAAGAAAGCCTAGGGGTCGGGACAAAGTGGTGACTGGCCTGGAAGTGGGAGCTCTTGCTGCAGGGAAAACCTCTGGCCTGGCCTTGTGATGGAGTTCCCTTAAAGTATCTCTTGGGGGAAGAAGGTAACAACAGGATGTTCCAGGAGAGCCCATTGCCAGCACTGGATCAGTTGCATCAAGTGGACTACAGATCGTTCCTCAAGAAGGCTTTCCCAATGGCAAGGGGACAGATGGGGGAAAGTACAAGTTGTTGTTGAAGCTTGTAGGTGCTATTGGCATGACAAGCATATGTCCTGTTCCTCACTCCTTCCCTCCATGCACAGTTGCAACAGCCTTGTTTCTGGGATATGTCAGGTTTGCTGGAAATGTATATAGGACTTTTGGTTTCTGATGTGCCAGGTTGTTACAAGCATTTGAACGATGCTCCTGGACAAGACAAACTGGAGTACTGTCACATTACTTTTGAAGTAACTTCCCTGAGGAAGTTATGTCTGTATGTCACATACACACGTACTAAGTACGGAAATACCAAATTGTCTGAAAATGTTAGGTGAATGTGGTTCTTTGCAGATGCTTTCAAATATCTGTCCGTGCCATTAGCATATGCCTTGCATCTACCTAGTTTTATAGAAGTAGTAAAATAGTAAAACACTTTATGTCTTAAAAAAAAAAAAAAAAAAAAAAAAAGAAGAAAATAACATTATAGGAAGGACTAGTACTTGAATTATATGTTGGTTTGGTATGTTATTATTGCCTTTGCTAGATTACTCTTACTACTTTAAGAAGCTTAAATGTAGTCGACAGTGATGTGGTAGGTGATGTGGGATCAAATACACTCTAACTAGTTCACAAGCAATAACCGTGATGTGATTTTATTTTTTTAATAATCAGAGAATAACTGTGTATTTAAATTCATAGCCCACATAATATATATAATATTATTATATAGTTACACATGACACAACTTGGGTTGTGGAGTTTTATGCCACTGGTGGTTTACTTCCTTTTTAATAAGTGAGGTTAATGTTCTAATGGCAGTTCAATTGCTTCCACCATTTTTGAAGTATTATTAATTAAAGATACATTTGAACCATTGCAAATCTAAGTCTAACTAAAGTAGAAGCTAGCCTATCCACATACGACATGCAGGAAGGGTATACAAATAAGACAGCAGACTTGCTGAATGCCCCCAGTATTAGTGGTGTAGGCACACCCAGCCTGTCAATAATTGATTTAGGAATATTTACTTTCTGTAGTGAATATAAGTTGAAGTCCCTTCCTCTTGTTAAAGAAGTGGTGAGAGAATACTGTAGACTCTTGTCCTACTTTTGCTTAAGGAAAGTAAGAGGGCAGATCTCTCTCCTCTAAAAGGTGTAGAGACATCTTGGTTCAGCGAAGATGCAGCACAAGGTATTTTCACTGTAGGATAGTGACAGAGAAAGATAAAACAAATGTTGGGTTAACACTTCTTTGTACCTGCAAAGGCATGGGAGAGAAAACTCTTTTGAAGCCTTCAGTCTTTTGTGACAGTAGAAAGGACAGTGTTGAATACAAAATGTCCTCTTTTCACAGCTCTTGAATCCATCCTGGTAGCTGTAGGTTACATGGATCTAAGCTCACCAGGATTAGAGTAACTGAATCTAAGAGTACTTGTGTGGGACGGGTCCGGAAGAGAGGGTGATGTCCCTTCCTTCATTTCTGTTCCTTGCTGCTTTGTTATTGTGGTGTCAGACCTTAAGCTCACTTTAAACACCTTTTGTTTTCATCATTGATTTAAGATAATACCAAGTAGTGTATACAATGTTCATAATACTTTATTTGGTTTTGCAAAGTTTATGCATTGTGGTTGAGTAAATACAACGTGTTCTTTTTGCTATGTGTAAGTTTCCCATTTAGTGAAGGTCTATTTTTACTGTACGTGTTTCCTCCCTTGGAGATGTTTCTGCTGATGGCTGCATCATGGCTTCTAAAAGCAGGGGCAAATGCAACTTACAAACAGCAGTAGACTCACACTGACTTCCCATTAAGCAAAGGGCAGGGGCAAGGGGAGAGCAAACTCCTCTGCTGGAGGTGAGAAACACAGCTGGAAAGCATGGGCAGAATCAAAATCCTCACAGGGAAGGATGGTGATATCACTGCCAAACCAATTCCTCTCCCTGTTCTGTTGTTTTCGTTCTTCAAGATTTTACTTTGGCCTCTACAGTCTAGCCTTCCTCTTCTATTTGATACTAAGATATTTGGTAACAGAGGTGTCAACCTTGTTGGGAAACAAGCAAAGCAAACAAAACTATGGCAATGTGCACTAGAACAAGTTCTAACTTCAGCAGCTGATTGAAAACATGTAACACTGTTGTTGGTCTGATTTAAGTTTTTATATCCCTGCTTGCACAGAGGAGAGTAACCCCAGGCATCGGGGAGGACGGTATTACTATGATAACTAATGAAAAACCCCTTTGTTTATAATTGGGCATTGATTCTTCCCTTGTCTTTCTGCATGAATTCGTATACCGTACTGTCCTCCATTTGCAAACTTGTATTGGGGAAAACATTTTCTTCTAATATCTGCTCTTTGAAATTGTGCCCTCATTTTCGTCTTTCCTGAAGACACTTTGCAAGAGGAGAAAGTATTTAACTCCTTGCATTTCCAGAATTAACCAAAGCAGCGCTCAGAGCATGGCTGCGTTGCTGCAGAGGGGCAGTAAGAGTAGAAGTATTCTCTGTGCTATGAACCTTGTGACTGTGAGCGTGGGATGTGCAAAGACTGATCACTTGCAAAGGAGATGAGAACTGTGGCTGTTCTCAGAAAAGCAGAGCAGACTTTCAGGCTGAACCACTGCAACTGATCCCTTTAACTCTTGATTTGGATCATGTATCTAACCCTGCTCACCTTTTTCTGTAAAGAAATATAAGCATGCCTACCCCTATCCCCCAAATGAGCCTACCTGCTGTACAAAGAATGTAGATAAATAATAGCAATTATCCACCTTGGTGCATTACTCTGACTTTGCCTGTAGCTTTTCCTTGGATCAGATTGAGTTGGATGACTTAATGGCAGTGGACAACAAAAGACTAAACAGTTGCTTTGTGGAGTAACTCATTTAGATGACTGATAAAATGTATGTATCATTGAGTTTATAGATTAAGAAAGGAAAAATCAGTGGTTTTGAGACACCGTAGATGTATTTTTATAAACACAAAGTATATTCATACAAAGTATGTATTATTTCTGTATTTGTTTTTCTTTGTAGCAGAACAAATGCATGGTTCTCCTGTAAACCTAAAAGCAGTATCTTTCTTCTTCACAATATAATTCTTGACCTGAGTAGCAGGGAGTCTTTTGAACCATTTTGAGCCAATGTTAATTTTATAAATTGCATTCCCTTTTCCACAATTCCCATGAAAAAGGTATTCAGCTAGATGAACACTCTTGGAAAATTTTAATAGGACCCTTGAAATCTGTTTGAATTCAGCTTCTTCAAAAAAAAATCTCTTTCTAATGGAAGCTGTGAAAGTATCAGAGATTCTTATGCCTTAGAGGCAATTTTTCTTCCATACATAATGGTGAAATTCCACTGTTATAATATATGGGTGTTTAAAATATTCTCTTTGTTAAATTGAAGCTCCTGCTTAGAAGTATGTGAGTTGGGCTCTTTTTGTTTGTGTTGTATGACATTTATTATTATTCCTGATCAATATTCATATGATTTTCATAGCACTTTCCGTTTTGTTTTTTTTTTTGGTTGTTTTCCCCAGTCTTTTCCTGGTCCAAGTCTTGAAAGTGAAGATTTTAACATACCTCCTATAACTCCTCCGTCATTGCCTGACCACTCCTTGGTGCACTTGAATGAGATAGAGTCTGGGTACCACTCTCTGTGTCATCCCATGAACCACAACGGCCTCCTTCCATTCCACCCACAAAACATGGATCTACCTGAAATTACAGTTTCCAACATGCTTGGCCAAGATGGGACGCTGCTTTCCAATTCCCTCTCTGTGGTAAGCATTTTTAGTCTTTCCATTCTGTTCTGCTTTAAGTTGTGAATCATGGAAGTACTGACCTGTTTGAAATCCTGCAAGGGACCAGCTCCTACATCACTCAAGTCATGGAGTGAGCTGGCCTGACTCTGGGTTTTACATTGCACTCCCTGTGTCAAATCCTTCCCCCACTGGAGGCAGTGGGGGTTTTACAGCCGAGTTCCTCAAAGCCAGGTGCCTTCTACCCTTGAGTAGAATTGCTCCCACTTTACATGGATGTAAATAATGACAAAAGGAGGCTCAAGGCTTTGCTTCCATTGGAGCAGGGTTTGGATCCAGATGGCCGTTGTTCTGTGTTTGTCTGACGAGGCTCTTTCCATTCTCATTTGCATGTGCTGAGAGATGTACAAAAATTTAATATCTCCTTTCTTGTTTACCGCACGTTTGGAAAACAGCAAATGTTATTTCTGATTCTAGGCCAAATCTTATAGCCTTTTTACAGTTCCCAGTCCTTAGCCAGCCAGAATCCAATTGAAATGACTGGACGACTTGCTTATAAAGTCTGTCAGATAGTCATTATGGTCGTAATCTTGGGAAGCCTGATATTATAAATCACTTCTTTGAATGTAAAATTGCTTGCAACAACTGCAGAGCTACTTTACATGTTACATTTTCAAGTGGGCTCTACAAATAATTACTATACTTGCATAGCAGCTCCAGACAAAAACGTTTTACCGCAGAGGGCATTGTTTCACATTGATACAGAAGTCTAGGCAAAAATTCTGTGGAAGAGGATGAGGCCTGGCATTTTGTGGGGCTCACTGGACTTCGGGCACTCTGGTATTTGGCTGAGTGGGCTAGAGGGCTCAGCTAGAGGGCTGCCCAGGAACTGCATATCTGAACAGCCGCAGTTAAGGATCTGCTGTTCCTAGAGGTCCAAGGGTCTGCGCTTCTCGCTGGAGAATCAGAGGCCTAGGGCCCTGTGTCCCAGCTGGGAGGTTCTGCGCTCCAGGACTGTGGCTCTTTAGGATCCAGCATGCTCGTTCCTCTTACATTACCTAAAAAAAAAAAAAAAATCAGTCCTGGGAGCCTGAGATCTGGGGCAGCATATGGAGGTTTGGGGGCTGAGTGATCTAGGTTCAGCTCCCCATCAGCCCCTCAGACTAACAGCCCCAGAGCCAGGGGCTGGGGGGCCATGGTAGTTCAGAAAACAGTTAGTTTACAACAAAAATCTGCCCTGTCACAGGGCTTAATTAAAATAAAGCTGCGGTGATTTCGAGGAGCTCTGCATTCCCTCTGAGGATGTGTAACAAGCTGTACTGCAGGGGGGCTAGTCTGGGCTTCTTATGTGCTGCTTAGTTGTTATTGATTTACTAGGATGTTGCACGCTTTGTGTTTGAGGTCAGAATCTGACCCCTGGGTTAAGTTCAATAATGGGAGGAGAGGGGGAGAGGCAGATTTTCATAGAGAGATATAAATATACTTCATAGAAATGTTTTTAATTTTGCTTGCATTTCTGCAAAGCTGATGGCATGTATTAAAGAGCATGAGCTAAATCTTGTGTGGGGCTCTGAGAATCAGAGCTATGAAAGGGCTTGAAAAAGTAAGAGAAACACTTGGCACTCCAGTCAAGACAAGCAGTATTTCATTGAATTGACCTCTTTTGAGCCGTGGCTGTGGCTCAAAACTATGCATTCTTTTAAGCTCTGATGTTCCACATTAACCTCTTGCAACGAGCTCTGAACAAAGGGCCTTGAGAGTTTGTAGATCATCACAGTGAATTATTGCATCGAGGGCAAATCCAAAAAAGCTGAATAACATAGCTAGGCAAATTTGCTATTAGGACTTACAGTAGATCAGGAAAAAAAAAATAAAAAAAGAAAATAAAACCTCAAGAAAATATGCACTAAATTTTAAAAGCAATTTCTGAGGATTTGTTCAGTAAACAAAACACGATCCTTGAAGCATCATGGGATAAGTCAACTGTTACCCCTAACTTGCATGCCCTTTACGCACAAGAGGGCCTCTTAACTAGCAATAGTTTTAACTCAAGCCGGCTCATCTGTCAAGGGGATTAAGCTACATCTCACATTAGTACAACTGGTAGGATGTTAACATCACAATTTGGTACGGTTCAAACACTGTTTGGCAGTATAGTTCCTCTGATTTGAATTTGATAACTTGAGAGGAATTAACTTGAGGGAGATAATTTAAGTTAATTCTTTAGTGAATTCAGTGACTTCTTTGGTGAACAGAATGGCCCATTGTCCTTTTGGCTTTCCATTGATGAAGAAAGGCAGAGGATTTTGTGGAGTTAGCATTCTTTGCTTAGCTTTGAAGCTCTTCTTTATAATCCAGAACCTTTTACATTTCTTCTTCAGAATGACTCTTTTCTCTTGCTATTACTCATCTCTAAGTTTCCTTTTTACTGTGTCATCAAACTCTGATCCATTTAACAAGTACTTGCCTAAATCACTTTTATATTGCCTCATATAGAAAATAATGTATAAGTTTTTGCAATCTATCTAAACCCTTGGTGCCATATAACTTCTAGTATATCAACTACCGCTTAGTGCATTTGGAAACCATGTATCTCGCTTCATTTTTCAGGGCACTAATGAGTATTTTTAGAAAAATTATTCTTAGAAATGAATCTGTTGGCTGTTCTCTATCCCTAATTAATTTCATATCTTCAGCAAACTTTACTTATATTTGGTTCAGCTGCAGTGCAATGTGCAGTGCAATTTGGTCTATTTTTTTTTTTTTTTTCTTTCAACATCCTTCCTTTTAGTCAGTTTTTAAACCGTGTTGGTATTTTAGCAATGATACCTTCCTTTTTGTCTGTGTTAGAACTAGTGAGTGGGTTTCAGTTGGTGTTTTTATAGACAAAATATTAATTAATTCTAGCCAAATGAGAGAAAGGAAACAGCTCAGAAACAAAGTGGGAAAATAGTGTGTACACTGACTGTAGCATTTTTCTTTCATCTCAGCTACTGGGTGTTTTCAGATGAGGATTTCCATGATTTTGGACAGATTGAAAATCGAGGATGTACCTCTCTTAAAAAACCTTCAAAACTCCCCCCATTAGAAGTCCTGGTTTCATACTGTGCAGCACTCCCTCCAAGCTGCAGATGAAATCCCTTTGAGTAAGGATTTGCCCCAAGCTCTGTAAGAATTCTCCTCTGTGGAAGTGCTTAAACACACACAATAAGAGCCCACTACCAGCTCAGTGAATTCTTATTAGGGATCAGCTTCTTACGGATTTTTTACACTGTGGGAATTCTTTCTGAAAAATTTTACAATTGCCATTTACTGTGTCTGATACTTAAATTTAGAATTAGCCACCTTTGAAGTTTTTTAGATTGATTGGACTTCCTATTGGACTCCCACTACTTTAAAAAAAAAAAAAAAAATCACTAGAATTTGCTCATTATTCTGTTGTCAGTTCATATATTGGCTTCTGTGTTCATGTATTTCTGTTTTCTGCCTAGGTGACATACAGGCATATACACACATGCACACACACACTAATTTATACCTTGCTGTCACATACAGATTTCTTGAGACTCTCATTATATCTGGACATTGAGGGTTCAGAAGTCTACAGGTAGATTTATGCAGGATGTGGATGTGGGCAGTGATGTGGACACACAGTCCAGCCTAAGCATGGTGGACCACATGTGGGAGCTCTCTGAAGTCCTCCTTCAAAATGGACATGACTTTTCTTCCTGCTTCTTCAGTGGATTCAATTAGATATAGAATTGTTTAATGCAGATGTACTGATGCTCCTGTAGGCATGTTTCTTTCAATATAATGGAATAGGGATCTCTTTCTGATTTACTACAGCTGAAGGTAGCCCTGCATAGGTTTGGCTGAGTTCCAGTCAGGCCTTGGCTTGCCAGCAGTTCTGTTTCCACAAATTTTCCTGAAATATTCCAAAGGCCACAAGAAATACCCTTCTAACATTTGCAAGTAAATGCATATATATACCATCTCTATAAGAGCTATCTGCAGTTATCTGTAAAAATGCTCTTGGATGTGTTCTATAAAATGAGTGTTACTGAGTGTTCATTTTATCAACAAAATTACAGACATTTCAGCTTCTTTAGCGTATCCTATAGATGATTGCTTTTTTCCCCAAGAAACCGGGGTTAAAAATCACAGTGCTGTTTTTACATAGAGGGAAGAAAAAACAAAACAAAACAAAACAAAAACCACCAACTAACTCTTTTTGGAATGCTTTCATTTATAATCTTGTGTTGATACTTTTGAAAATGGGGCTTCTGATGGTATACTATAGAAAATTTACAAGAAAATAAAAGAGATTTCAGTTTCTCTAAATGCTTCAAATTTCTAGGTTTGAAGTTTAAAGTGGAAAAGATGTTAAAAGGCAATAAAATCAGGGGATTTATTTCCCAAATGCTCTACTTGTTCTGGCAACAAAAGCCAGCATAATGTATATACTTAGGTTTATTGTAATTTTTAGTATACAGTCAAAGCACACTTTGAATTCAAAGGCTACTGTACAACTGTTTTGACAACCACCACATCAGTAGGTAATGTGCAGGACATATGAAACTGAAGCAAAAATGTTTCTTTAGGTCTATAGGGAGTGCAGTACATCAATGAATTCAGACATATTAGAGCAGCATGAATTTCTAATATGTTGCTCTTATGGAAAAGACCACTGGCATATTGAATAATGCTGCTTTCAAAGCAGAGCAGAAAATGTGATTACAGACAATTTCATTGCTGTTTTTAAAATAAATATTTAGAAAATCTTGAGGTATTTTATTTCATGTAATGCATAAAATATGTAACAGTGGACTAGAGCTAAAGATCTTCTAGGACACTGAAGAGTAGGTGATGTCAGCTCTAATTATTCAGATGTGGAATAAAAGAAGCATTAGTTTAAAGTAAAATGCATGTCACAAAGGCCCATGTCCTTATACAAAAACAAAACAAAACAAAACAAAACAATAAAAAGCACCTTTTTTTTTTTGCACACTTTGACAGAAGAATAAAGGCAATGAATAATTATTTAACATTATGCCCCAATTCGTCAAAGCCCAAACAATTACATTACACTTTTTCATGAATTATATTTTTAGATATGCAGCTTGTGAGAGAGTAATATCTTAAAATGTGGCACTGTATAACAGTGAAGAAAGCAGACAGCTACTTTTTTTCCATTTTTCATCTCAGGTAGAATGAAGCTAGTATTTCTTATTCGCAGTACAGTTGCTCATAAATCCAGTGTAGGAGATTGTTGTTGTAGTAGCTGGGATGTATTTAAGAGATTTTCTTTTACCAGTTTCTTACATACTAGTTTACGTTCAGTATTCGTGACTCATCTTGAGGCTGACCTATACAGTTGAGGTTTTTTGGCACCTTTAAGCATTAGTGCAAACTACTGAGTCAAACAGAATTTTTTTATTTCTGATGAACAAGATTAATAACTTTCATAACAAAACAAAAGATTTGCCCCTTCTAACCTAAGTGTTGAGATTTGAATCATGCTTGGATACTTTTTTCTAGCTTGTATTGCACGCCAGTGGTAGCAGATACTTTTAGTCTCTGGTGAATACTTCACATTTGTGCCTCATTACCAGGCTCTGGTCTTCAGTTTACATCAAAATTTACTGTTATGCTACACAGACCTGCTGCTACCCCAAATTTTATTGCAGTGAGTTATTGCCATCAGAACCACCAAATCATAAAGCTAAGGTCATGGAACACCTTGTGTTAAAGTATTTATTTTTTTTTTCTCTTACTAAGCAACTTGGTATTCTTGCAAGGTATTTTTTTTTTTTTTTTTTTTTTTTAAAGAAAAAAAAAACACCACCATATTTTACAAGCTGGATTTTCTCACTGAAGTAAGCCTTGCGTGGCAAAATGTTGCAATAGTTAGCGTATGTTTTGTCAAAGCCTAACCATAGGAATACAAAGCCAAATCTTCAGCTGATGTCAGTCAGCACAGCATTATTGTCTTCAGTAGAATTATGAAGATTTGTTCCATCCAGGACTCCAGGACATCATGTTTATCTTTCTTTACTTCTGATGTCTGCTCCACTCCTGTCATCAGAAAGACAACAAAAGGGATATGTAGAGGAGCTGATTAAGATGTAACTTAATCAAGATTTTATAAATACCTGCATACTGCATATCTGCTAGTAGAAAGCTCTTCATTGTACTACAAAACAAAAGCAATAAAATCCGATGTCTAGAAATTGCAGCTGTATAAGATCAGACTGGGAACAAAGCATGCATTTTTAACAGTGATGAAGCTTGACCGTTTAGATAATGTACTATGGGAGATGGTTGGTTCGCTGTACCTGAGGATTGAAATCAAGATGGGGCATCTCTCAAAAAGATGTGCTTGATCTGGGACTGGTCTAATGACCCCCTCACTAGAGCAGAGGGACCAGAACCTTCTCATGCATCACGTTGGCCCTCAGGGGCTCTCAGGTCCATGCATACTTGGTAGGGGGAACATTGCTGGCAGCACTTCAACTGGTAGCACCTTTACAGTTTTTCCCTCCCAAGAGAAAATCAGCAGAGTGGAAGGAAGCACCCTGTGGGTACAGGCTATCATAGAACCATAGAATCACACAATCGTTTACATTGGGAAAAACCCTTTAAGATCATCCAGTCCAACCATGAAGCTAGCACTGCCAAGTCCACCACTAAACCATGTCCCTAAGTGCCACATCTACCCATCTTTTAAATACCTCCAGGAATGGGACTCAACCATTTCCCTGGGCATCCTGTTCCCATGCTTGACAACACTTTTGGTAAAGAAATTTTTCTGAATATCCAATCAAAACCTCCCCTGGCACAACTTGAGGCCATTTCCTCTTGTCCTATTGCTTCTTCCTTAGGAGAAGAGACCGCCCCCCGCCTTGCTACAACCTCCTTTCAGGTAGTTGTAGGGAGCGAGAAGGTCTCACCTCCAGGCTGAACAGCTCCAGTTCCCTCAGCTTCTCCTCATAAGACTTGTGCTGTAGACCCTTCACTAGCTTCGTTGCCCTTCTTTGAATGAGTTGTAGCACCTCAATGTCTTTCTTGTAGTGAGGGGGCCAAAACTGAATACATTACTCAAGATGTGGCCTCACCAGTGCCAAGTAGAGGGCGAATGGATCAATGGATCCCACCTTCTTGAGGTCAACTAGGACTAGAATTGCTGTGAGAATATTTGTGGCTAATGTTTTTCATGAACTTAGATTTTTTTCTGGTCTTAAAAGTATCTGGTAAAGCTATACTTTCTGTCTATAAGTACTAAGAACTTACCTTAAAGATAGCACAGGTAAATATTTGCTGATTACTGTAGGAAAATATTTGTACACAAATGTCCAGAACTCTTTTTAAAATAATTCCAGGTCTCATTTTTAAAATTGCCAATGCAGCTGTTGATTTTCTGTCAATTGGGAAATACAGCATTCTGCTTATTTGAGTGTGGTTGTTGAGACTCCATGTGGCTTATATATTTCACACATTCAGTTGGAAAACAACTTCAGCAGAATTTCAAGAAGAAATAACAAGGTAGCATATTTTGTTTTTGAAAACATCCTTCTGTAGAAAATGCTTTGGTGAACTTTTTTCACAACGGTTACCTATTGTCTGATAGGAATTTATTTACTACATAAAAAAGTAAGAAAAAAAATATGTGTAGCAGTATTAATTACTGTTTCTTAGACTTTAACCAGAGAGGCACAGGCTAAGACATGATGAATGTGGTGCAGAGAGAAAGCCTTCAGTTGTGTGTAGTAGATTATACAACGCCTTACACGTGAAGCACTCACAGGAGTGATTAATGCATAAGCAGCATCATAGCTGCAAGTGTCAAACAAAACACATAATAGAGTATGCAAATAGAGAAAACATAACTCTCAGAAAATGTCAGAAATTCAGGGGTTTCAGCAGCAGAGATTGTTGACTTTAATCTGCTTCTTTTAACATCGCATGTAGTTGTCAAGAACAGCAAGATAATGAAATGTTTCTGAAGACTCAGTCTTTGGAAAAAAAATCTTAGTGATCTTAAGGCCTGTAGATGGAATAGAAGTGAAATATCTTTCTTGAAAATTGTGAAGATGCTTTTGTGAAGACAAAAAGGAAGGAGAAGCCCACAGTGCAGATGAAAGGGAGAGTTTTGTGCATCAGGTGGAATAGCCTCTCCTTCCACGTTTCATTATTTAAATGTGTGCATTTGCATTCCTTGAAACTCAAAAACAGTTGATAGGACTGTGCACCCTTCATGGATTTGTACTGTGTTCATCATCTCATCCCATCTTGTTCGGGGAGTGGAAAGGTCCGTTGCGTGGACAAAACCAGTCCCACTATGGCATGCGCTGTCGACTCAGGCTGACGTTTGCGTGCTAAAAGTGCAGGTGTGCTGCATGACTCTGCTGAAGCCTGGGACACCAGCAGCCCAGGGCTTCATGACGGTGTCAGCTGCTAGAACAAAGTGTGAATTCTCCTAGCCTAGTCTTGCCTATGTAGAGTCATAGATATCTAGCAAAATTTTTAATTCACTTCAGGAGAAAAACCACATTCTTGTCTTTCTTGATTTTCTCAAGTTGAAAGACCTTAAAAGGTCCAATTAATGGTCTCACAGGTTTTTTTATCTGTTTTAATGGGTTTACAGAACTTGAGCTTTCCACTGACTTTTTGAAGCTGGAGGGGAAGAAAAAATTCTACTTGGTAGTGTTTTGAGATTTGGAGAAATAATCATCAGTAAAAAATAACTAATTTCTTATTTTTATCCCCTGTTCTTGTTCTTTCTCAAGGCAATTACGAAATGCTTGAAGTGTAAGGATGCCTACTCCTCCCCTTGTCCTTTCAATAACATAAGGATTCATTTTAGATTGATGTCTGCCTCTCTATTCCACACATTCCCCCCCCCCCCCCCCTGTACAGACACACTGTGTAAATGTCCTTTCTCATGTTGGGATTCCCTGGGGACAGCGTGTAAACCCTTAACCTCCACTGCTAATGTAATGCTGTACTTCAGCCACATGTATGCAATAGGATCTCTCTAGTCTTACTCACACACATTTGAACTGCACTTATGGCATGCTGTGCGTGGTGCTGCCTCTATATTTGGACACTAAACATGAAAATGAGTGTCCTTAATTAATTTTCTGTGCATATCATGGATGGATACAGTTACAAAAAAGGACTTAAAGTACGTAGTGACAGCAAGAACCCTTATGGAGTGAGGAACACCTCTGAGGCACGCTAGTGCATATTTTTGAGTTACAAAACCCACAAAAATGAACCCTTTCCATCTGAAGTCAGGTGAACAAAAGAATTACAGTTTATCTTACATACTATCAGTGTGTACCCAACATTCCTATTTCGGCCAGCCTGCAAGGAAGGGACAAAAGAGTTGTTACGGGTAGTGACGTGGCACTCCGTGTGCCTGCCCTGACCTGGAGATGATGCGGACTGCGGTGCTCAGCATACGGACATACATACACACGTATACGCGGATAGACACATACCGGGACACATACGTGTATGTGTGCGTATGTGTGTATCCCACTGTTAACCACCGGAGCCCTCTGCTGGAGAGGGGGTGTCAAAGACAGGGTGAGGCTTCGGCGCCATCTCCCTTCTCCCCAAAATGGGGATCCACATCGTATGTTAAACAGGGACTGAAAATAGAGCCAAATTCTCGAAGCGGACACAACAGATTTAATCAGCGTACTGTACGTAGTTGCATCACGGAAAGTTTTTACCAAATCCCTAGGTTGTCAGTGAGATTGCAGTGCCTGACAGTGACTTTATATAAAAAGGTACCTTTGCTATCTGAGTTAATAAAGGAAGTAGCCTAGTAGCTAAGGTGAGACATGGCTTACCTAATGGATGACAAGATATTGGGCTACAGGTGTCTTCCCTTCATCCTTACAAAAGTTATATTAACTGGGAAAAAAAAAAAAAAAAAAAAGTTTGAAATTAGATGTTCTGGTCCTTTAGCAAAAAAAAAGCCCTGTACTGAGGATTTGCAGGATCAGGTCCCTGATGAGAATGCAACACTTTTTTTATTCAGAGATGGGACTTCCTTCTAATACACTTTAAGATTACCTTCATTCACACATAAAGAATTTCAGAGATTAACTCAGTAACTAAGCTCCAGTTTCCTACACATGCCCTAATACTCAAGTGTGGGATCTCAGTTTAATGAATTTTATTACACTCCCCTTTCTTACGAAGTAGCATAAAAAGTGTTTAGTGCAATAGGCTTAGTGCTGATCTGGATATTAAGTGCAGCTTAAGTTGCCTGCCAGAAAGTATACAGTGTAAAATAACCACTGGCAAAACTTTTAGAAGTTATTTTTTCTAGAAAAAATAAACCATAGCATTTGAAAAATAATGCTAGCAGCGCTCTGTTCTACAGTGCCTTTCTCATGTCTTGAAGTGCTTTGTAGCTACTAATTAGCTAAGAAGGTAGGATGCTAATAAGAGTACAAATAGATATTTGCAATATCAGTCCCTCATCTCTGTCGAGTACTATGTTGTAGAATAGCAAGACATTTACTTTATTAAAAACACAATAAAATGTAATTCACGGTATACAAATACAGATGAGTCTAAAGTTGAAAAAGGCTGAAGGAGGCAGAACTTAAGGGAGAGGAAGAAAATGACTCTACATTGTGGGACCCATCATAACGAAAGTATTAGCAGGAGCTGATTTCATGTCTGACGATCAGTACACAAAGGTGGGCAGCAGCGTGGTGAGCGACAACTTTCAATATTAGAACTAGCAGAAGTCCTCAAATGTAATAACGGCAGGAATTAACTGCCATGTGTTACACATCCAATATAAAGCAACTGCGGTGACTGCATATAATGATAGCTGAGACCTTTAAGCTATCATGCAGCCTGGAAGTGATACGGCAGCCTTCTTTAAGAGACGTGGAAGAGATGCAAAGGCTGTTTCACCTGCCCTGTTTCAATGCAGTCAGCTCTAGGGAGAAGTGAAGTATCTATCTGTGTAACCGCAGAGTTTGATGCTCCACTGCCCCAGGCTCCCAGTCCGAGGCCTTACAGTCGGTTGCATAGCACACATGGTTCTTCTCACTTGCCATCAGCTTTCATGAATGCAGAGGAGAAACACACAAAAGGAGTGTTCCCTGCCCAGGACCTAGCCTATGTAATTTTAATTGTGGCCTGCATTGTAGCACTTTGTCTTTTTGTGGCTTCTGCCTCTGAACTACCTTTTAGGAGCTCTGTGACTGGCTGAAAATCTCGGTGGGATTTGCAGAAATATTCTGGCCTAATGTTGATCCTGTCCAGCTCTAGTAGGGGGCTCTCCCAGAGTTTCAACACAAACAGAGATCGCCCTATAGCAGATGCTTTCATTTGTTCAAAAATTGCAAAAATTTCGATTTTAGGTTATACTAAAGTGCGTCAACAAAAGTAGTTGTCAATAATGATCCACGCTCTGCCATAATAATTCTGAAACGGATTTCTTTGTAACATTTCAAAAACTAGTGCAAGCTGTAACAAGACTAAAGAGAAGAAATAACACCTATTGTGCTGTTTTGAAACAATTTGTGTTATTTTGATTATCTTATAATTAAAGACAGTATAGCAAAGCTGCACTGCAGGGAAAAGTTACATGAGTAACCTGACCTCTTGGATCCTGGCTCAGTACAGCCTAAATGTTGTGTTACTTACCAAATTACAGAAACAGGTCCAGAAGAAACCCTAAGGTTCATCCCTTAATCTAGTCCAAGGGAGGACTTTAAAAGGTCATATCCCTGGAACCGGGATACTCTTTATGTTTGTCATTTCTGACAGATGCTCATCTAATTTATTTTTTAGAGAATTCCTCTAACGGCAACTGCACAGACTCCTCAGGCAAACTCTGGGTACAGGTCCTCAACCTTAAAAATTCACTTACTTCATTGTATACATAAAACCCAGCAGACAGTGGAGGTTAATGCAGACCATTTAATCTTTTCAGCTGTCTTTCATTTATTTTTACTTTTAAAATGTGCCTATATATGTCTATATTTATATTTATAAAATGCATATTTAT